>LNAC01000041.1:1376183-1576915 GCA_002007465.1 Ailurus styani | reverse complement strand
TGGAGGGGGCGGGGGAGGGGTGGGGGGGCTGAGTGGTGGACATCGGGGAGGGTATGGGCTATGGTGAGTGCTGTGAGTCGTGTAACACAGACCTGTACCCCTGAAACAAATAATTATATGATAATAAAAAATTTAAAATTAAAATAAAAGAATGCATGAAGGGCTGTTTCCATGTCCGTGGGGCCAGCACCGCTCGGGTTTTAGCTGAAGAACAGCCATTGGGAATTGGCTTGAGAAGGTGCTTCCTCTTTCCTGTTCCCCTGAGTCCTGCTGTCTGGGCTGGGTAGGACCAGTGATGGAAACTCACGGCAAAGACTGGTCCTGAAAGGACCTCTTTTCCTGTCTTGGGTGAGATATTAGAAAGGTAAGTTGAATGCAGTACTTAAAAAAAAAAAATAGAAAACAAATAACTAGATATATACACCTTAAATATATATGACTTGGTCTTAGGGATTTCCAGAATTATTGTGGGGTACAAAAGGCTTTGAGCTCTGTCTTCTCAGTGGGTGTGGTAGCTGAATGGCGGTCCCTGGGGCTCCTTGAGTCAGTCCGGCAGAGAGCTGCAACGCTTACTCTCTCCAACTGAACGTAGCACTCTGTGCTTGCATTCGGGCCCAGGTGCAGGTGCGAGAGAAGCAGGCATGTTGCTCCAGGAGTCTACAGAACCGTCTCCCCATGATAGGACCCTGGCAACTTGTCCTGCCCTCTGGGGTTTTCCCTGCCAGCTTTGGAAAGGGATATTTTTCTAAGCCCTTTAGGATTCATACAAATTTTGGAAATAATGACCGGACATGGTATAGTATCTCTAACTTCTTTCTCTCGGCCTTGAAATGGGTCCAGTAGCTTGTTTTCTAGAGATTTCCAATAATGGGGAAAAGGGAGGGTGAATATTTAACTAGATGCATTTCAGGATCTCTTGCTCTGCTCAGGGTTGTGCATTTTGTGGTGGGATGGATTGCTTTTTCAACTCCCACACCCCACCCAGGCAGCACCTCACCCCCCCCACCTCCCAACCCCCCAACGCCCCTGGTCCTGGCCCCAGGATGGTACAGAGGGCCTGGGGGCGAGTCTAAATAGTGGGAACTACAGTTCTCTGACGTCAGTCAATGGAACTGGGTTACCAGGAGGATGAGCAACTGCGGTTTCCCTGTTCCGTATTCCTTGCTGGCAGCCACTTGGATGTGTGAAGGGTGAAGCAGTGGAGATATACAGAGCCCTGACTGATGAGCTGCACTGATTTCTGTCAAAGTCAGTGAGGGAGACACTAGGATGGCAGTATTCCCTTGCCCTCTCGAGAATGCAGTCTCTGGTTGACCTGTTTATATGGAACTCCACTTCCTGATCTTCTTACCTACAGCAGAGACCTCTCAGAAACTCCTTGCCGTCTCTCTCCCTGGGGGAAGTTACCTAGGCTATGGTTGCTTCACCTCTAACATTATTTACTTCATTTGCAGTTTTTTATTCGATTTTGTTAGCTTGAGCTGTTCCCACGGCAACCGGGAGCAGTAAGTTCACTCTGCTGAGTTCCTCAGGGGTCCAGTAACAACTGCCCTCCTTTCACCTAATGTTTTGTGCTCACAGGAATTGCAAAATACTCCTCAGATCTGCAGGCCCCTTTCCCTTATGTGTCTGTCTGTCCCTAAGCGCTCATTGACTTGTGCACTTTTTAAAATGTGTATTAACGTCATTTGAATTTTGTTAATGGACCTTGGTGTTTCTCTTTCTTGTGGAGAACAAACATCACTCAGCATTTCCCCACATTAGCACTTGTCTTTCCAAATGCATCCCCTGTAAAAGAGGAATCTGTCCTTTTTATTTTCCTCCATAGTGGTCTACTATTAAAATGTCATTCCAATGGAAGAAAAACAGTTTATTGTATTTTCTTGCATTAAACCACGTTAAGAAGCTCCAGTCTCTTCTGAAGGGGATGCCGCAATTGTATTTTGAGAAGTGTGCCAAAATAATCAAGACATTTCCATGTTGGACATTTACCTATATCTTATCCCATAAGAGCTACTTTCATTTGTTTTCAGATTCTAGCACAAAGTGCAGGTATATCCAGCCCCAAATGATCCTGTTTTTAACGAACGTGAATGTGTGTAGCCCTCCAAACCACCAGACTTTTATATCTATACCATCTACTCTAAACGCACTCACTTGATCTGGGAAAGGAATCTTGGGCTGAATCCATCTTTTCCCCACACATCCCAGTGGGTTCCAGAGCAGGGGCAGGTGAGACAACACCCTACTTCCAATGTACCCAGCCTCCTAGAAGCCAGGGCCACTTGACTTCAGAAAGTCCAGTTCGTAGCCCATGAGGTCTTGCCCAGCATTCTGTCCCAGGTAGAGCTCCTACAATTTTTCAGACTGGACTTCAAAAAAAAAAAAAATTAATCCCCATGGTAGTTCACCAATAAGGGACAACGGGGGTCACCATGGTAACAAATCAGTGGCAAGAGCCAAATACATTTTCCAGAGTTCTCCCCCCTGCTAAATAGCCTCTCTAATCTACATCCTTGTTTTATAATCTAGTGATTGAAAAATAACATCAATATAGGACAATCATAATTTGAACTACGAAGACTTTAAGACTACTGGAAACTGGACTCTACATTACCCTTTGACTACCTCTAGTCAAAAGTGACCTTTCCTACACTGTGTCACCCCATTCCTTGCTTTAGTGTTATCTTAGACTCACGTCTCTTTCCAGATACCCTGCACATTCCAAAATACAGTCATCATTTTCTCTGGGCAGGGAAAATGTGCTTGGTCAGAGGGAATGCATGGTAGCCCTCCTGAAAGTTACTGCTGAGGTCTTTGCGAGCATCCTTGCTCCAGTGTGGCAACAAGGCAGCCCAGACCCATGGCAGTTCTTCTGTCACAAACATGAACAACTCTGGTTCCATTTCATGGAGAGGGTGAGAGACGAACCCCTGCTGTCAGGGATGCATACCCCATAGCCTCTGCCGTGCCTAGTGGAGGAGATATTAGCATGATTCCAGAAGAGAGGTTGTGTCAAGCACCTTAGTGATACTTTATTTTTATGAAGAACAGAAAGATCTCAATGATATCTCTGATATAATTCCAGTGTTGTTCAGTTTTTCCTGCCTTTATATGAGTCCTTATTAAACTGTTTTTTTTTTTCTCTTTGAGATAACAGATTTCCTGTGGTCTTTAGCTATATTGTACTATGCTGTGTGTTCTCCATTTATTTCAAAAGCACTTTTGGAGCACCTACTTTATGCCATTTCTACCTTCTGGTTTCACAGCACTGTTTTCTGGCATGTTAAGATCTTCCTTAATTCTTCAAGCTGCATAAACAGTTATAGATGAATATTGATTAGCAGGCAATAATAGGTCACCAGGAATTTTTATAGCGGCCTTGGCTAAAGTCAGTCCATCTGCCGCTCTGGCTCTCCCTCTCACTTTGGACTGACTCTTAGATAACCTGTTACCTTCTTCCAGTTTCTGGGGATCATTAGTCAGCAGAAGTCTCTCCCAGAGTAATAAGCAGAGATAGCTCCAGTGTTCTTATTTTAAGTTCTGTTGAGATAAAATTGACATAGAATACTTGTTTAAGTGTACGGTATGCAGTGTAATGACTTGACATACATATATTGTAACATTATTAACACAGCAAGTTTAATTAATAACCACCATTTCATGTAGTTACAAAAATATTTTTCCTTGTGATGAGAACTTTTAGGATGTGCTCTCAGCAACTTTCAAATATGCCATATAGCAGCATTACCTCTAGTCATCAGTCACGTTGTACATGATATCCCAGGTACTGATTTGTCTTATGACTGGAAGTTTGTCCCTTTGGCCACCTTTACCTAATTACTACTTCTGGTAACCATAGATCTGATCTCTTTTTCTATGACTTTGCCTCTTTTTAGATTCCATATATAAGTGAGATTACACAGTTTCGTTTTTCTCTGTCTTATTTCCCTTAGCGTAACACCCCCAAGATCCATCTATGTTGTCACAATGGCAGAATTTCCTTCTTTTTGTGATGGAATAGTATTCCCGCGTGTGTGTGTGTATGTGTATGTGTGTGTGTGTGTGTGTACACACACACCGCAACTTCTTTATTCATTCATCTGTCAGTGGACACTTAGTTGTTTTCATGTCTGTTGTAAATAATGTTGCATGAACATGGAGAAGCAGATCTCTCTTCAATAGAGTAATTTCATTTATTTTGGATAGATACCCCGAGGTGGCATTCCTGGATCATATGGTGGTTCTATTTTGAATTTTTTGAGGAGCCTCCATACTGTTTTCCACAGTGGCTATATCAGGTTACATTCCTACCAAGAGTGCACAAGGATTCCCTTTTCTCTATATCCTTGCCAGCTTTGTTATCCCTTGGAGGCTTTTTTGCGGGGTGTCAGGGGGATGATAGCCATTCTGACAGGTGTGAGATGTCATCTTATTGTGGTTTTAATTTGCATTTTCCTGATGATTAGTGATGCTGACCACCTTTTCATGTATCGCTTGGCCGTTTTCATGTCTTCTTTAGAAAGATGTCTATTTGGGTCTTTCGCTTATTTTTTAATTAGATTATTTAAGGTTTTTTGCTATTGAGTTATCTGAGTTCCTTATACATTGGATATTAATTCCTTATCAGATACAGGATTTGTTAATATTTTCTTCCACTCTGTAGGTTCCCTTTTCACTTTGTTGTCATTTCTTTTGCTGTGTAAATTTTCGGGTTGACCTAGTCCCACTTGTTTGTTTTCCATTTTGTTGTTTGTGCTTTAAGTGTCACATAAAAAAAAAAAATCCATTGACAAGACCTACGTCAAGGAGTTTTCCTTATGTTTTCTTCTAGGAGTTTTATGGTTTCAGGTCTTTAGTTCATTTCAAGTTAATTTTTGTGAGTAGTGTAAGACAGGGGTCCAGTTTTGTTCTTTTACATTTAAATATCCACTTTTCCAGCATTATTTATTGAACAGACTGTGTTTTCTACAAGTATTCTTGGCTCCCTTGACAAATATTAGTTGACTGTGTATGTGTGGGTTTATTTCTGAGCTCTTGATTCTGTTCCATTGGTCTATGTACATCGGTTTTTACACTGGTACTATACTGTTTTGATTACTTTATCTTTATCATAACGCTTCAAATCATGAAGTGTGGTGCCTGCTGCTTTGTTCTTCTCTCCCAGTATTGCTTTAGTTTTTGGGGTCTTGGTAGCTTCATATAAATTTTAGGTGGTTTTTCTACTTCTGTGAAAAATGTCATTGGAATCTCGATAGGGATTGCATTGAATCTATAGTTGACTTATGGTATAGTATATAAAATGTCTATGGTATAGCCATTTTAACAATATTCTTCCAATCCATGAACACAGGATACCTTTACATCTATTTGTGTCTTTGGTTTCTTGTATCAGTGTCTTGTACTTCTCAGTATAAAGAACTTTCACCTCAGTTAAATTTATTCCCAAGTATTTTATTGTTTTTGGCGCTATTGTAAATGAGATCCTTTTCTTTATTTTTCAGATACTTCATTGTCTGCAATGTTATTTTCAGTACCAAGTCACTACATTACATTAATGGTAACTGCCTACCCCACTGGGAAATGATTGATTGATTGATTTTTCTCCAGCCATTGAAGGAGGCAAATGTCAGCACAACTGAAGTTTAGTTTTATTTTTGGGTTTGGATTGTGAACATATTCCATGTTTCTGAGTTTCTCCCCTCCTCCTCTCACAGATCACTGTTGCTAATTTTAGTATCTCTTCTTTCCCTCACTCAACAAAGCTCCTCTTGCAGCTCAAGGGAAGTTGGGTTTTCCTGTCCGTTTTAGTAGGCTGTCCTTCCAATGTCAGGGTGATGAATTTACTCTCTGCACATTGGGGAGAAAAATAGAACCAGTGGTGTTTTGCTCTACCCATTCCCTGGCTTCCATTCACAGATCAGCAGAGAAGACTTTTTAAAACAAAACAAAACAAAACAAAACACTGTTATTTTTCTCTTTGACAGCTGGTTGGTAGCTGGAACACTGAGACCTAAGTGAGGTCTTTGAACACAGCCATGTGAACAGTCCTGATTAAACGTTAGAGGATTCAGAACACCTCTAAGAGACATGAACCTTGCAGACACAGAAAAGTAGAAAAATTATCCATTTTAAATTGTAAAAATTGCAAATTGTAAAATTGTAAAAGTTGTCAGTAAGAATGCAGAGTGCCAAAGTGTAGCCTTCAGGACAGGGGACCTAGAAAGCACAGAATCAGAGTGAAAACAGAGCAGAGATGACTGACTAGGGAGAGGAATGATCCAGTAGTAAGAGAAGAAAAGTAAAAGACCTTCCCCCTCACCTGCTCTGTTCTTTGCCATAAACTCTATCTTTTCCCAGGCCCAGTGGAGTCCAGGCTGGTGGGGCGGGGGGGTCCAGAACATGGATGAGGCAGCTCAGGAAGAGTCTAGCTGGCCTCCGAAATGGTGAAGAGGGGTGGGTCTGGGGGTGGTCAGGGTGGGACTCACCACACATATGTGACAGTAGGGATTTTGTCTTTCCATCTGTCACAAAGATGGCAGCAGAGCTCAGAGACAGAGAAGTGGAGAAAGTCAGTTTTTAGTTTGACAAAAGCTGTCAAGGACAAGGGGAAGCAACCATATTTGTTCTTTGCTTCAGTTGGGGTTCTAGAGAAATGCTAAAAGGTAAAATCAGTCACTGGTCCAAAAGGACAGCTCTGAGAACAGAAAAGTACTTGCTGGCTGTAAATATCTTACAGATGACTTGGATGTGGTCTCCAGTGGGGCTCCGGAGTCCCAGAGGGGTGATTCTCAGGCCGGCTGTGCTGATGTTCTGATGAACCACCTGAGAGCCCAGGCCCCATCACAGACCTACAAATGAGAAGCTTAGGGAATTGGCCCAGGCTTTTGTGCGATAGGAGATTTGTTTCGCTTGTTTTGTTTTCATTTTTAATGCTCTACCAGTAATTCTGATAGATAGCTGAAGACTACTTATCTAGAATCAGTCCATGAGATGTTCAGAACAATTAACGCTATTGTTCTCAGAGCAGAACAGATAGAAAGTATTAGGGACACCTATCTTCCTATCCTTACATGGGCCCATATGTACACAGAAATCTTAGGAATCAGCTTCTCCACCCAGGGCCATTTCATATACTTCAAGGAAAGATCAAGCTGCATGTTTGTTTTGCTCAGATATATGGCCCCGGGCTTACTGTATGGATGTAGAGAGAACAGGATGAATTGATCTCTGTCCAGCAAGATTGTAATTGGGACTGGTATGAGGAATGAAAGAACATCCAGGAGAGAGGGAAAAAAAAAATAGATTAAGGAGTGCAGGAGAAAGAAGGATCAAAGATCCAAATAGAGTTGATTTCATTTTCTGCCTCATAGCCCACATGGGTAAGTTTGCACACAGTAGGACTCAATGGAAGTTTTATGATAAAACTTATTCCTATTTTATTATCCATAGAATGAACAGGGATATTTTTTTTCCCCTAGAGAAGTAGTAGATTAGAGACAGTGTTTGATTTTTTCACGTCAAGGTAATCTGACCTTTCAGATGTTAAACTCTTTGTAGAAAATATTCAGTATGTGTTAGCTTGGACGAAAGGCCATGATTGGCAGAGTGCTTAGTCTTGACCCTATGTGGCCGCTGGTCCACCGTTTCATCAGAGGCCTGACGAATGATGAATATGGGTGGTTCAAATCAAAACCAGAGTAGTAATTGGAAAACAAATCTGGCTGTTCAGGTTCTTTTATGTAAAGAATGAAATGGGCAATGCCAAATTCTTAGAAGTCTATTAGCTATGGGACAAAGGGGGAAACATTACTTCGGAGAAAAAAAAAATTGCTTCACCTCTTTCCAAAGTACACTTGCCATCAATCTAAATGTCATTACTACCCTGACAAATATCTCCTGACAGTTTGTTCTCTTAAAAGATACCATAAAAAGAAACATGTGTTAGCACTGCCATTCTGGCTTGCTGGTTTCCCTGGGACATCTATGTTCCAAGGAAAGCACAGATGTTTCTAGAATGACCCTGTGCCGAACTTGGAGGCATCCCAGCAGCCAGCTCTTTCCCCACCATGGAGAATGCTTATCTTCCTGTTTCAGAATCAGCGTTTGTGAGGGGTGTCCTTGCAGCTCAGTCAGCCCCCCATCGGGCTCTCTGCTCAGCAGGCGGTCGGCTTCTCCCTTTCTCTCTCTCTCTCCCTTTCCCTCTGTGCTCCTCTCTCTCTCTCTCAAATAAATAAATAAAATCTTTAAAAAGAAAAAAATCAGCGTTTGTGAAACCCTGGCCTTAGTGGGAACCTCACAAAGTAATTTGATTTGTTCCCCAAACTCCATGGATTAGGAGAGGGGGGAGGGCAGATGATTGCACCTGTCTACATAGATTCTCATGGATCAAAAACTTATTTTTAGAGACTTGAAAGGAGAGTCCTCAGTTGCCTTTAGTGTGCGTTCAGGGTTTAAGTCTGTACCCTGCAAGGACTCTCCTTTCTCAGGGTTTAAGCGGTCACAGGAAAGAGTGAATCCCGGGTCACCGCTAAAGCTTCTTTTCAATCCCCAGCTCATCTGAGCCATCTCTCAGATTTTACTTACTAAAATGTGTGTAAGATTTGGGCCAAATCAGTGTAGGAGGAGCTTTATCCTGGAATAGAATACCTCCCCGCTGTGCAACTTTTTGGTTATAGATGATGCTCATGACCCAGAACTTAATTTCTCAAATCAGGCTGTGGCCTTTCATCCTTTTGTCCAGAAATACTTCCACGTGGCTGGGGAAGTTATGACCTGAACAAAAATGAGATGGCCAGAGTCTTCTCACCCAGGAAAAATACTTCTAGGTGCTTCCAGGAGGGCAGGTTGGCTGAATTGAGTGAATTACAAGCTGTGGGAATGGTAAATTTGGCGTTGATGGTAGGTGGTTGGGGATGGGTTGTTGGTTTTGTTTGTGTCCTCCCTACTTAAAAAATGAAAGAATGGAGAAGGCATAGCTTTTGGGCTATTCCATTCTTCAGTCCTGTGATAGGAGGTGTTGGGAAGGGGAAGCACTGAGGGTGTGGGAGGTAGAGCTCCCTGGAGTCCTGTTCCCCTGCTTACCTTGCTGCAAGAACACATAGCGGAAGGAAAAGTGACTGCCATAGGCCTTCAGCCAACCTGAGTCAGCCTTTTCTCTCAGGAGTCCTATTGTGCCTCACAGCCTCTGCCATGTGGACCTGTGGTATTGGAAAGGCAACTGGGGAGACTGCCATGATCACTGAACTTGGAGAAATAGGGCTGTCAGATGGCACACCTTCCTCCAGAGGAAAAAGAGATTTTTTTCCTCTGGAGTCTGGAGCTGGGTGTGAGGGAACTTCGGAGGGGTCAGAGGGGTTTGGATAAAGAATGCCTCCCTGGGGTTTCCACTTAACACCAGGAAAGAGCTAGATTCTGGATCAATGCCGAAAAGAAGGCATACTGCTATGTCTTGCCATCAGCCCTTCAGGCAAGGAAAAGTCATTTACTCAGGATTCTGGCAAGCTAATGATATCCTTTAGCAAATGCAGTTTCAACAAATAGACAAAAAACACTTTTAGAGCACTCCACTTTTTTAAACACATGCAACAGTTGTTGCCCCCAACACACATGCGTTTTTTTTTAATTGAAATGATGTGATAGTAATGTTAAAAATTTGGAAAACTCTCCATTGGTTCTGCAACCAACCAAATGTCTAATGCCTTTTTATAGGTTTCTTTATCATTCTTGCATATACATAACAGTTGAAGGCATTTTGCATTTTGCCTTTTCACAGTGACATGTTACAACACATTTGTCTGTGTTTCTGGTAGCTTCTGTAATTGACTTCTTTAATGGCTGCAGGATAGAACATCCTGAAGAAGACCATGGTTCCCAGACAACATTTTTCTCTTGGATATTTAGGCTCCTTCCAGGTGTTTCACTTGCCTCCATTATAATGCTCTCATCACAACAGTGTGCATACCCTTTTGCTTTTCTTGAATTACTTCTGGAAGTGAAATTACACTAGCAAAGGTTATGGACCTCATTATGGCTCTTTAATATATTACCACACTGCCAGGCAAAAGAGTCGTACTCAGTGTCACTTTGTGGGGGATCACACAAGCTAAATTGCAGCTCTACCAGCCTTGGGGTTTTTTCCTATTTTTTTGCAAATTTAGTTGATGTAAAATGATGTATAAAAATTGCTTTTGTTGTCATTCCTTTCATTACTAGACAAGATAAAAATCCCTTCCATATGTTCTAATTTTATTCCTGATAGGAATTCTTTATTCATATCCTTTGCCTATTTCTTTACTTGAGGCTTAGTTTGTTTCTTACATTTCAACAAGATGTTAACCCATTTGTCATAGTGATACAAAGTGTTCTGTAATTTATTAAATGTTGTTTCCAGTGTTCTGAAGTTCAGTGATCTTTGGTACAATCTTATCTGGTTTTTGTTTCCTTGGAATGCATCTGTTACTTCAAAGCATGGATAAATAGTAGGTCTGTAAAGAATGTGGTCCATTCTATTACATGCTAGTTGTTCTAGAATTTAATTTTAAAATGAAACATTGAATTCTGTTATCCATCCAGAATCTTTTATATTTCCTTTGGATCTTTCTGAATGCTTTTTGATTTGCCGTCCACTGTCACAGTGACATTTGCTTAATAATCATGCCTGCCCCCCACCATTGTACTAAAAATCTGCTTTATCATGTGCTATACTTTATATTTGTTAATGGACTGCCTTTATTGGGTTACAGTCTTCTTTTTGAACCAGTATCAGAATGAACAAATTAATTTTGCTTCATAGTATTTACTAAAGCTTAGTTCCCTTTCAGAATAAAAATTTCTTAATGTTCATAGTTATAGGTGAATTTTATAGCAATTTTGTCAAATTCCAAAATACCCTATTGGAATTTTCATTAAAACTGCCTTAAATCTGTAAGTTAAATGTGGAAGAACAGGCATTTATAAATATCGGTATTCTTATTGTGTAACAAAGTACACTCTATTTCACAAATCAAATTACATTTTATAGAATAAAGGTTTGTGGTTTCATTCTGAAGGTTTAACTCATCTAAGTAAGTTCCTAAAAACTGAATATTTATCAGTCGTGAATGGAATCTTTCTGTTTTCTAACTGAAAATAGTTACCTGCCTTTGTTTGTACTGTTAGGTGTTACTGGGGTGTTCACTTTGGTTTGGTTTGGTTTTTACTCATATGGCCTTGTTATTAGTTTTTGTTTGTACCAGAAGAAATGCAGTTCTCCTGAGCAACGTAAAAGGGCGTCTAGTATGTTCATAAGATATTGCTCTGTGACCTTCTAGAAAGGCTTTCTTTCTTTGATAGCCTAAAAGATCAGAACAGAAGTACGGTAGGGAAGGAAAGGAAAACAAAGGTGTGTGCTTACAAGCCACATCCAACCAAAGATTTCATGCCCTCCAGGCTCTCCCAGGAAGGTGACCTCTGACGCTTTTCATTGGGGTATGTTACATTCACCAAGGAGCCTTCTCGGAGCTTTCTCCGAGCCTGAGGCCCCTGAAGAGGAATTGGGGTTCCAGATTATAAAAGAAGGTAGCTTAGAGGTCAACAATCTCAAAATACTTACGTATGGCTGGAGAGAAGCACTGTTATGCTTTGTTGCCACATCAGGTTTCTCTTTCTGGGAAGCACCGTCTTGTGGTAACCACCAAAAGAAATGTCAGTGGTGGAATTCATTTTAAAATTATAGGCAAGATGTTTGAATTGATGATCTAGTGGAACGTGTTTCCTCTGGACCTGGCATCAGGTGCTTTTACCAGCTTTGCCCTGCCCCACCCCCCATCCTGTGTGGAGACACCAATCTCCTCCTGCCAATGGCGACAGCAGAGGTCACTTGTGGAGGGATAGGACTGCCGTCCCCGTGAAGCTTCACAGTCTTGAGGTCTGGATCCCCTGTGAACAGGCCCATGCAGTCTTCTGTATAGCATGTCACATCATTCCCGGAATGTTATTCCAGAATTAGAGTCAAACTGTGGAAAGAGTTAGTAGAATTTGTAATACGACCCAGGTTCAGATCCAGGCTCACTGCTTCCAAGCCGAATATGGGAGTTTTTCTTTTCCCATCTGTAAAAAGGAGACAAAAGGACCACTTTGTGTAATTATTATTTATTCATTCAGGAAATATGAATATGAGTGCCTCCTTTTTGCCAGGCACTGATAAAAGCGATGTTGACATGGCGGAGAACACAACAGGCACACGGAGATTATAACCTTGGGAGTGGCGGAGGACAGATATTAAAAATAACATGAATTCATGTCAGTTCATAGTAAATGCTTCAAGAAATAATACAGCATCAAATTATGATAGAGTAAGGGTGATTTTTCTTTCAGAAGAGGTGATCAGAGAAAGCTTCTCTACTGAGATATGTAAGCACAGAACTAAACGAAGGCCGGGCAAAAGCCATGAGGATATTGGAGGGAAGAGCATTCCAGGTGGAAGGGAACATGCGCATCGGGGTCCCTGTTGTAGGAGGGAGCAGCCTAGTCTGAATAACAGAGGGAGGCCCAAGTGGCAGGAGCAGAGGTGGTGACGGGGCACATGCTCATAGTAAGTGATGACATCAGAGAGGTGGAAGGGAACCAGATCAAGGACAACAGGGATCAGCAACCAAGCCCCATGGCCATATCCATGCTGTGGCTTGTTTATGGACCACCCTCTAGACAAGAAATAAGTTTTGAAAAAGTTGGGTGAAATAAAAAAGACTGTATGACAGAGACCACATGTACAGACCCTGTACAGCCTAAAATATTTACTGTCTGGTCTTTTACAGAGAAAATTTGCCAAGACCTGATGCAGGGTCTTGGAGGCCACGGTGAGGACGTTGCACTTCTAAGTGCGAAAAGGAGCCATGGTGGGTGGCGAGCATCTGAACAAGAAAGTAACACGATGTAACTGACAGCCGTAAAGTGGCGGCTCTGGCTGCCATGTTGGCTTCAACTACAAGAGGGAGTAGGGGTGCAGCAGGCAGCAGAGTTGGGAAGTCCTTTTTGTCGTCCAGGTGAAACAGGCTGGCAGCAGCAGGATACAGAATACTTGAGTATAGAATGCATTTCAAAGATGGCATCCAGGGGTGCTTTGGCTTGACCGTGGAGCCTGAGCGGGAGGAAGGAGTCAAGGGTGACACCAGGATTTTTGGTCCACACTCTCCTGGTGTCATGGAAATGGAATGAAAGAATGATCTTTTCTGTCCCTAGGGCTTGACGCCTCCAGTTCTTCTACCACCGTGCTGTCAGGGTTACCTTCCAAAGACACATTTTGGATTGTGACACTCTCCTTTTAAAAACCTACACTAGTAAGAAAAATAAACAGACAAATAAAACCCTACACTAGTGTCCTGGCACCTGTGGAATGGTCAGTCATAGTCCTCCATAATCTGACCACCTCCATATCTGTGCCCTAACTTCTTTCCAGATGTCCCCTCTCATTTCAGCCGACCCCAGTGCTCGTCAGTGAATCATCGGCGGGTCCCCACGTGCTCTTTGTACTCTCTACCTTCAGGCGTTTGCTCATGTGGGTACCTCTTTCTTACTCTCATTGATGGTCAACACTCAGACCTGTCAGGGTCTACCTTATCAATGAAGCTATTTCTCAACATCCTTTTTACCCTCCTGGTCTATTCCAATGCTCCTTGTATTCATCTGTTTTAATAGGCAGATTATTTCCTATTTGTAAGGTGTTTTTTTTTTTTAATACCTAAGTCTTTGTGGACTTTCTGGTAGACCAGACTACCAAGAAGGAGACAACGTAGCTTATGGTTAAATTCCGACTCTGCCTTTGAAACGTGTATGAGTGTATGACTGAGCAAGTTACTTAACCTCTTGAAGCCTCAGTTTGCATTGCCGTAAAATGGAGATAATTACTCTAGTCACATCACATGTTAATGGCAAATATAAAGTGAGATTGTGCACATGTCACATGTGGCATAGTTCGTGCCTGCTGTAGGCTTAGTGCTCACTAAATGCCAGCCATATCAAGTCACCTTCCTTTAGGAGCTGAGGAAATCTCTCCCTTTCCTGCTTCCCTGGTTACTTTGTACACTGGTTTTGTACATAGTAGGCAAATGAAGATATTACAGAAACTAGAGCGAAACGAGCTCAAGTCTGCAGTGAACTGAGTTCACTTCCTCCCACCACCACATCCAGCCCTATGATAGACAGCAAGATACTTACCCTCTTTGAACTTCAAATTCCTCACCCTATAAATGGGAGAAATTATTCCTACTTAGGAACGTTAGGAGAATGAGCTACGATGTTACGTAAAGCGCCTACGTATAGCGTCTACATATAGCATGTGCCCAGAGTAGCTCTCCCAGGATGATGACTATCAAAGCTTCTACAGAAAAATCTCCTCTCCTCTTCCAAGCACTGAAGCTTGATCATCCCTTAAGCAGTGGTTCTCAGGATGACATCACTGGACCAGGAACATCAGTGCCCTGTCCCCTGGAACTTGTTAGGAATGCCAGTTCCCGGGCTCCACCCCAGGCCCTAGTGAAGTAACTGCCGCAGAGCAAGGTCCAGGGGCTTAGGTTCTAACCAGCGGACGTCCTCCCCCAGAGAGATCCACTGCCCTAGCGCAGGGAGGAGTTGGGCTAGGAGGCCTCCCAGGTACGACACAGTGCCGTCCCATTCAGTCCTGGTGGGGCGCCTGGACTTAGTCTCTCTGCTTTTCTGTTGGCACCATAATAAAGGACACGAGGGCCAGGAGATGTTTCCAACAGTGCCAGAGAGGAGGAGGAGCACGGAGCTCTCCCGTGCCACTTTTTGTGGTCAGCAACGCTGGACTCTTTTTAAGATTACTCGCTGAGTTGACGGGAACAAAGACAGGGGTGTGACCCACAGTTCACACCAGGACATATAACGTAGTAGGTAGTTCAGTTGGAGACATGGGACCAGTTGGGAGCACACACCCACGCCTAAGTCATCATATGCTATCAGCTTCTAATATTGCAGGTGTGTCAGGAAAATATCAGACTGACAGGATGTGCAAATTATTTGGTGTGACTAATTTTAACATAGCTGTTGACACATTTGTAAATATAGCAACTGAAGTTAGTTCGAATGACTTCAAGAAATTCGGAAATAGCACAAAGAACATTTAATTCCTCCATTGTATTGAAGCCTGGGAAGCCCTTAAATCTCTCCAAGCTCTGAGGAGAGTACAGCCGCATTTATATACGGTTATCAGCTTTTTTCAAAACATGATACTACGTCTATCATTTTTCTTTAGGCTCCTGGTATGACATGAAAAGATTATCCCTTTGACAGAGTGATTCTTTTAATCCAAATAGAGTTGAAATAAAATGACTCTAGACCTTATTATTCAGACCTGCGCTGCCTCTCTGTACCCCCAGCTTTAGGTTTCGTTGCTCATTGCTCTGAGAGAGGGTAGGCGCAGGAGAGGAGCAGAACCTCAGACCAGCCTCTGGGGCTGCTGGTTTGCAGGTCTAAATAAAATAAGGGGCATAAGAAGCATATCAAAGACAAATGTTAGAATTTCTCCCTAGGATTCATTTTAATCTCAGGCTTTGGTTGTTTTCTGTGTGTTAGGGATGGTGTCCTCTGCGCAGATATTTTTGTGCATTAGAGATGGGGTCCTCTGCTCAAATATTTTTTCCTAAAGGGGGTGTGTGATCAAAACTATTTGACTGCCTCTGAGCGGGTAGGAATAGGATAGAATAGGAAGGAAGGAAGATAGGATAGGAAGAGATTTTGGTAAAAGGTTGAAAAAGTTGATGCCAAAAAAATTGTTGGATTTCTTGTAGATTTCAGTTTTTTCCATAATAAATAACAGTTTTGTCTCCGATCATGTGCTATTCAGTTCAGATAGTGACGTGTGACTCATACTCAGGGGAAGAGCAGCACACGCAGTGGCTTTCTGGTGGGCTGCCTCTTCTCTTGTGCGTCTTCTGCTGGTTGGCTGCCCCTGAGTGAACAGCCGAAGTGGGGCTGCCTGGGACAGCAGAGAAGGTACCAAGATGGTGCCTCAATGGACAGGTCTATTTCTGCATTACTGGCTGCCCTTTGAAAGTCCTGGGTTTCAGAGCCATCTGGAATGCTGAGATCTGGGTAAATAGGACCCATTTAAGTGATTGGGCAGAAGGCCAAGTGCCTTGAAGGGAAAAGACCGCAGGGTACAGAATGTGACCATATGCCTGTCCCCCAAGCTGCCTTTCTGTCACTAGGCTAGAGTTACATCACATGTGTTTCTCTCTCTCACTCTGAACGCTTCTGAGAAGTTTCAAAGGAAGGTAAGCAGTACCTATCTCATTATATGCTTCTCTGGTGGAATAGCTCGGGGTTTCTGCCAATCCCGGGCACGGGACATTTCCAAAAGGAGGTTTGGCCTCACACACCCTCTCCCAAGGATGTTGCATGGCTGTGGTCACGCGTCTCCCCCTCACCCGTAGGCTGGCCACTCACTTCTAGAATGAATTCTGTGGGAGCTTTGCCATGGGTCTTGTCTTTGTAGTCTGTCTTCCAGAATTCTTGCCGTGCTTTGCTCTCAGAGGGGCCACCAGCAGCCGGTGCTGACATTTTTCCTTGTCCTTCCTGACAGGCAGCACAAGGGGGTGGCCACAGGACCCTGCTCTACGGCCACGCGATCCTCCTGCGGCACTCCTTCAGCGGAATGGTAAGCACATCCGGTGTCTGCTTTCACCATTCAAGGGGGAGGGAAAGGAGGGGAGAAGGTATAGGAAACCAGCAAGCCTGTAGATTACATTAACAGTGGAAATAATTTGGAATGTAAATAAGTAGAACACGCTGTCTTTGCATTTCCTTCATATAACTTACCTCATTATTTGCTTAATGTCTGACCACCCTCCTCCCCACTCCACGAGGCAGAGGATCATGTCTTTTTTTTTTAATTTCACTAAACCTAACTCTACTAAGGACAGTACCTTGACATACTAGATGCTCAATAAATATTTGTTGACTCAATGAAGAAACCATGAAATAATGGACTTCTTGAGCATATAAGGATAGCCAGGATAGAAGAAAAAATCAATCAGATGAGATTTTTGTCAAATTTCAACTCTAACTAGCTACAGGGAATGGGATGGTATCCATTGCCTTCAGTCCTGGAATCATTTGAAGGTATTATGTGAATCCAGAGGCAGTAGGAAGACACAGAGCAGAACAGTCCCAGAAAGCTCATCGGGCTGTAACTAGTTAGGGCTCTAGTACCAGAATCAACCAAAATGGGGATAACTCCATGTAAGTCGAGAAAAAAATTGTTCAAGTTTTAAGTCAATGCAATTTGTAAAATAGAGATAGGGCAGGAGAATAAGGAGAATATCGTGATCCCAACTGAGTGCGATACATGCCAGCTCTCATCATGTTTGCTCCTGTCCCTGCATCTGTCATCGTCACTTGCTCTCAGTGTGAGGAACACTTGTCGTCTTTGTCTGGCCCTAGTGGAAAATGTTACATCAATTCCAGACTTCATTTTCACACGTTTACACCTGCAGTATGCTGCAAAGTTCATCTCGAAGCTTGAATTGTCACACTGGCTGTGGCAGCAGCCGCTGCCTCTTAAATAATTTATTTATTGCAGCATTTTTTCCCCCTGAGCACTGGTAAGAAGTTGACCTTTTCAGCCTGAACATTCGTCTGTTGTAGTCTTTCGTGGCAAAGGACAGAGAGCAAAAGTGACCAAATGGAAGGTTATTGGAGCAGGAGATGGGGACGTTTAGAGAGTGGGAAATTCTGTATCTTGACGATGTCTAGAATTGAGAAGTGAGCATGTATCTTTCAGAACCTGGTGCTTATCCATAGGGTAAATCAAATCTTCACACTTCTCTTTTCCTACCTAAATAGACCCAACCCTCAAAGAGCACACCTCTCATGGCTTTGAAAGCTCAGGCTAACAACATGGTAGAGATCTGAAGGATTATGTTATTTATCATTGGATTTACTATCCCGACCCCCCAAAAAAATCCAACTCAGGGTTAACATAAACTCTGTACTAGCTAGTTCTTTTTAGGAGCAGCTCTGATAATGAAGTCAGTGACATGACTTTGGGTAATGCGTGATTCTCCATTTTCCTGTTGCAGAGAAGTAGAAGCATAACTCAGAAAATACACTCCAAACGTGTATCTGCCAGCCAGTCTAATTCCAAGAGCAGCCACTGTGCCTGTCAGTAAAGGAGGCGAGGAATGGGTCATGGGTTTCCACCCCCCCCATTATTAAGTTATTTTAAATATCACTGTTAAGTTTTACATGGACAGGTATTTTTATAATTGGGAAAAAAAAGCATAGACACTGAGAAGTTTCACATCTCATAGAAAGTTTGAAAAACAAAACCGATAGAAGTGGGGGGAATCATCAATCATTATGATATCTCCCACTGTACAAAGAGAACTTCAGTTATCAGTTTGGTGTAATGCCTTTTAGCCTAGTTGCCAGGCATTTAAATTTTACGTACCTGTTAACTGTGCCAGTGTACTATGTTGTATATATTCCATGCTATTACATACGTGATAAATGCTGTTAATGGTAACATATTTCATAAAATGAAGTACTAAAGTTTATCAGCCTTTCCATTTTTGTTAGTTGTATACGTTCCATTTATGTTGTCTCTGATGTAAGAGCTCCTCAGTATTTTTGAACTAAAGCATATGATTAAATATGTTTGAAATACTAATTTCAAACTTATTTCTTTTTTCTTTTTTTTCTTAAGATTTTACTTATTTATTTATTTGACACAGAGGAAGAGATCACAAATAGGCTGAGAGGCAGGCAGAGAGAGAAGGGGAAGCAGGCTCCTCGCTGAGCAGGGAGGCTGATGCGGGCCTCGATCCCAGGACTCTGAGATCATGACCTGAGCTGAAGGCAGAGGCTTTAACCCACTGAGCCACCCAGGCGCCCTCAAACTTACTTCTATAGCATATGGTCCTAGAAGTTAAATCACTGGGTCATCAGATAAGAACATTTATGAAATTTTAAAGATACTATAAAAGTATATTTCAAAAGCGTTACATACCATTGACTACAATAAACAAGCCCTTTCTATGGTAGTTCAATGTTAAAATTGACAACTGGAAGCCAACTAGTGGTGAAATGCCAAGACCCAATAGAAGACTTCACTAGCATCTGCTCTTGTTCCACAGTATCTAACATGTTTGACCACATCGAGATCCCAGACAGATAAACTTGCCTTTGATGTAGGTCTGCGGGAACATGCCACAGGTAAGTCCACATTCCCAGATATCCTGCTCACTGGGGTCTTGGGCTAAGGGCTTAAGGATACTGAACATGTTCTTCATTTGGGATTCCAAACCAACAAACCAGTGGGGTCAAGAAATAGGTCTGATAAAATTTAGGTGAAGAAGAAAGAAGCAATTTGTGATGGAGACATAGGAACTAAGAATGAAGGAGAACATAATGCCTTCACCACAGTCATATACTTTGGGAGACACTGGCTCTGTGTGTGTGTGTGTGTGTGTGTGTGTGTGTGTTTTTCTTTTTTTAGTTCATTCAAAAATATTGACAGTCAGGAGGTGGATCCTGAGAGAGGTGGCAACCAGGATGCTACAGGTTCTCCCTGGAAACCAGGAATGGAGAACAGATGACCAATATAACTATACATACTTAGATTACAGTATCAAAGAAGGTCTGACTTGCTGCGGGTCATTGCATAAACCAATGGAGCAGTAGATAGAAGTTGAAAGGAGGCACACTTCATCTCAATAAAGAAAACCACATTGCAATAGTTGCAATTACCCGGCAGACCTAACAGCTGGCCTTGGGGTATAGGGTGCTCTCTGTGGCTGAAAATACTCATAGATAATCTGACCATCCATCTAGGGCAATGTATATGGAATTTCTGCTCCATTTACAGGTTGGCCTGTATATCAGTCAGGATTCTTGGTTGCAAATAGCAGAAACTAATTCAGGTTCACTTGAGCAGGTTACTAGGTGAATGTTGGGTAGAACATTTTAAAGTAGAAACCCCAGGCTTGAAAAATGGACAGGAAACTAGAGAGGCCAGAGGAAACATCCTAGGTCACAATACAGGAGTCATCTAATTTGAATACAATCTTTAATGTCATGACATTTCCCCCCAAATAAGAAGGGAAATTCCATTGTTGGGTAGTCAAAGGACAAAAGTCCTTGTTGTTCCAAAACTGTGTCAGTTCATACAGGGATGATCCAAACTGTCTGATTTTACAGAGGATCTAGGAAAAAAAGAGATTAAACCATGTACACCTGCCATCTCTGCATTATGCACGGGGATGTCTGAGAATTCCTGGGAAGAAGCTCTGTCTCTCCACTTCTCGTTTTTGTACAAAGCAGGAGAGTGGGCTTGCCTCCACACATTAAGTTTTTTTCCCTTAAAATTATATTTGCATTGGATTTGAGGTTGATTTGCTTTCAGCTGAAGTGTTATTCTTAAAATATAATTTCCTCTAACGTGTTGTCAACCTTTGCTGACAATTACAAAATGTGCGACAATCATCACACTCACTGATTGTAAGTTGGCCTCTAAATATAAACCAGGGGTCTGTCTTAGAGCATATAACCAGAAAAGTCCTGTATGTTCATTCTCTTTACATCAGTAAAATGAACTTTAGACTTGTGAGAGTTGGGGAAAAAATGGTTTGCTTCGTTTTCTGTGACCCAATCATTCATTCATTTCAAACTGTCCTGTAGAACTGAAACTTTCCCCTATCAGATTCACTCACATCACCTGTTCGGTCAGTGTCCTCTTTTTGAAACATCCACCATCATCCAGAAATTTTCCTTTGCCTCTCTTCTAGATGTTTCCCAGACCTCATGTTTTGTTTGTTTGTTTTGTTTTGTTTTTTTCCCCTCGTTGGTTTACCATGTCACTTTGGTGGAGCCGCCATTATCCAGTACCTTTTACAGAAAAGACCAGTGGGAGGTAAATTGTCATCTAAAAGTTCCTTAATTCCAGCTTCACAAGTAATTTTTAGTATTCTACTTTGGAAATCCATTTTGTCCTCTGCATCATGAAGGCTTTCTTCATTTTCTTCTAGCTTATGGCCTGGCTGTTAAGATATCTACATTCGGATTCCCTATCTTTTATGTAGGGCCTGTTTATATTTTCTCAGAACTACTTAGATCTTCTCTTATGCTCTTCTGTCTGAAATTCCACAGTGATATATCTGGGCATGGATCCTATTTGTTCCAAGTCTCATGAGAATGGACACTGGTGTGGGTCTCTCCACTGTGCTAGGAACTCTGTGGGCCTTTTCAATCTGAATTCTTGTCTTCTAGCTTTGGCAAATGTTTAATACTATCTCTTTGTTAATTCCTGACTTTGTTTTCTCTGTTCACGCTTTCTGGAAATCTTCTAGATTGGTTTTCTAATTTTGTCTTCACTCGTATTTCTAACCTATTTCTTTTCATTCTTTTGGGAGATTTTTTTTTTTCAATTTTATCCTATAACCCTCTTGTTTCTTTCTCTTTCAGGGTCAAAGAATTTTTCTCCAAAGGGATCATTCATGGATACTTTATTGCTGCTTTATGAATGTAACTTTTTCTTATCTTTCTGACATTATTAATTATATGACTTTTTAAAAGTTTTCTTTGACTCTCTGTAATCTTTGCTTTCTCCAAGTCTCTTTCCCCACTGTTTTGTTCTTACTGTTCATGTTAGTGACATGGCTTAGATGTTGGATGATCCTTGGTTTCCCTTCATTTTTAGATCAAGTCCGTCAAAGTTGACCAGAAACCCTGAGTGTGTGGCTGTGGCTTGCCATCTGTTAAGCCTCACTTTTGGCTGACCTGTCAAGGACTAGGCATTTCCCTGGAGATGCCCAGACAGAAGTATATTTTATCTTGGGTAGTTTGGCTTCCCTAAAGAGGAATCCTTACATGTGAGGGGAGGAGGAGATTTAGCATCCCAGCTAGTGTATGAGGCATAGAGGCAGAGGGAAAGGAGTTGGGGTTTTACTTACCAGGGCATAAAATTTTAATGATTCTCTATTTTTTGCAGTACTTTTCACTTCCTTGTTTGACAGTCATTGGTATTACAAAACCAGAAATTTTATGGTCATTCCACGGATGCAACTCCTAATCTTCTGTAGGATAGAGGAGAAGGAGTCATCTGGCCGCGCCGGGTACAGAAAAAGATGCCGGGAGATAAAATTTCCTTAATAGCTTTTAGTCAATTCTGTTTTCAACCTCATCTCCTGCTGCTACCTTTATAAGTGACTTACTTCCAATTCCAGAGACTTTCTGGGAAACATGCAGCAGGGATGGCTTTATTTCTTGAGAACAACGTCTCCTCCATTTTCTTACTTTCTTAAAGACTTGGGTTTTAGCTTTCTCTTCACTGAAAGCATCTATCTGCTTTCCTTTTTCCAAACTCCATTTCTCTTCTTTGCTATCAACTTTTCACCTGCTGTCCTAGTCTTTGTTGATTTAGACCTTTTGAAAATCTCTGATTTTTTTTTAGTAGAATTACTTATGTTTTAATAGAATTTCATGGAGAGTGCACCTTTGAAGAATGCATTTTTCTCTGTGTCTTAAAAATATTCAAAGTCTTCTGTAGTTTCTGGCCTCCAATACCCTCTCCCAAACACTGTCTTTCCGTTGCCAGAGAGAGCAAAAGTGATGGACATAGTCAAGGGGATATGCGGCTAGATAGAGACTGAGGTCTAGAGTATGTGTATGCGTGTGCCTCCGCTCTGGAAGGATGGTTATCAGGACAAAGGCGAATGAGGGACAGAATTAGGGACACTGATTTCCATGAAGCAATGACTAACTCAAAGAGCATTTATGTAGGAGAAGCCTGTTGGTGGACCATACACCCTGCTTCCAAACAGAGATCCGAGGGAGAGAAAGTTCGAATTGGTGATGACCTCATCCTCGTCAGCGTGTCCTCTGAGAGATACCTTGTAAGTACCCCCTAACAGGCATCTTTTCACTTTCAGAACATCTTCCTTTAGGAACTCATGACTGAGGCGAACTGCGCCACAATAGGTTGGGTAGGATAAGAATCCTTTGCACAGTATAGGGGAGAGGTAGATGGTTCGGTTCTCTCCCCTGCACCATTATCGTGGGGCCTGGAATTTACCTGTTAGTTGTCCTTTCAGATGAAGGTACTATGCCCAGCAACTCTGCTAAAACGCCCCAGGCTCTTCCTGAGAAAACCATTTCTACATTAGCTACCGTTACTGTGAATTTCCCACACAGTTTAGCTCTTGTCTGGCAAAGAACAAGCCAGAAGGAACAGGATATAGGACAATAAGCTGACGTGGGAGAAATGGAGAATCTAAACTGTTTCGGCAAATGGCGTATCACAGGGCTTGAGAGACGCAGGTGGGATTTTGCACCTGGGGATCGGGTACTAGGCAGCACTGACACCAAGCCCTCGGGCGTCCGAATATCAGAGAGGTGTCGCGGGTTTTTAAACCTCTCCGCACCAATCCTGCGGGCAGTTCACTTTGCCTGGACCAAACGCCAGAGTCGTTTTTGCCATTTGCGAATTCCCTTCTAACAGGATGAGACATTTTATGACTTCCTGTTGAATCAGGGATCCAGCTGAGGGGAAGAAGTCAACACTCGTCTGCCACCTCTGTGGCTGGAGACATCCTCTTCCCTGAATAAAGCGTCCCACTTTGAAGCCCCTTCTAGATTGGGTGGAGCAGTCTCCCACGGGCTGTGCAGAAAGAGCCTGATGGCAGGGAGACTCTTTAATTCAGTCCTTGAGATTCTAGGTTGCGCTCCTTCTGTCAGGACTGGCCCGGTGATTTACAGGATGTCTCGTTTCTGTTTCTGCTGCAGCATCTCTCGGTGTCAAATGGGAACATACAAGTGGACGCCTCTTTTATGCAAACACTCTGGAACGTACATCCTACGTGCTCAGGAAGTAGCATTGAAGAAGGTGTGCTTTTTTATATGCATTCAGCCCTCAGCCGTCCAGTCTGTCTTGCGCTGTATACATTGACATTTCCTGCGGCTTCTCAGCTCCCACTTTACGTCTTGCTACGCAGCCAGCATCTCATTCCCTGATGTGGGTGTGGATTATTTTCTGTCCTGCTTTCTGATGATGGGGACATTCCTGACAATACCTTTCAATCCTTTAGAGCCCGCCTTTAGAGTATGATAGGCATGCAGGATTCGGATATGTACTCTCCCTCTCCCACTGACTTTTCCTTTACATTTATGGTTACTAGTGACAAGTGTATAGGCCTCGGCAACTTCAGTCTTAGAAGAGATGATTTTCCGTGAAGGTGATGCTAGTATTATTTCTCCCCAAAGCATCTCTCCATACAGGTGGAAGAGAGACTTTATAATAAAAATGTGTCTGGCCATTTGTTTTTACTTTTATTTATGGAAGGCCATTTAACAGTAATAAAATTTTCTCATTGTTTTATTTTTCCCATGGAAGTAAGATCATCAAAGTTTGTTCAACATATCCTAATTTTTGGAGCCAGGCAAAGTCAATGCACCTTTCAAGTTAGAGAATAAATATATACTGCCCTCACCCTACTCACGCGTAATATCACAGCTGAGAAGAATAATCAAACGTCAGTGACTGATACAGGTTATCACCTTACATTCTAGCACTTTGCAGCAAGATCGGAATTTTTAAAAAAATACTCATACCACAGCTTTAACCAGATTTTTGACCCTGAGCCCAGTAGTTTCAAACTGGGAATGCCCTTCTATGACAAGATGTTTGAAAATAGAGGGGAAACTGAAGGCGTCAAGGTGTTGCCTTAGTTTCAGAAGGCATCAGAACAAAGCTGAGTTGTCAGGAAATGACAGAGTTTTAACTCTGTCAGCAACATGTGGAAGGCCTTAAAAAGGCAGGCAATGCTTCCACCTCTTCTGCTACACCAAAATTAACCCAACACCTGAGTCTGTTGTCACTCCCTTTCTGTCAGGAATTGAGAAGGTCTGGGTTTCAGTCTTCCCCAAGGAAGTTTGGACTGGATCTTCTCCATGTTAAATTTTAAATTTTTCATTTTCACAGTAGGAGTAAAATGATTCCCCAGTCCCAACAGATGACTTGTGGAAATTAATTAAGAAGTGTTTGCAAATCACGTCAAAAGGGTCCTTATCGAGGTGTTGAGTGTCCTTGTAATTTAGCCTGGATAGCTCATCACTTGAGTCATCTGGCCAGGCAGAAAATGCCCTCTCAGCATCCCCTGGTGAGAAGCCCACTTCATCCCTGAGAGCATAAGTAATCCTCATCATGACCCTTTTTTCCAAATATTGCCCAGCTAGAGTTCAATTAGGAAGAGCTGTGATATACTAGCACTTGGCATTTTTCTCTGTGTGACTAGAATATTGATTGGAAGAGCCTGAGGACTGCAAACGATGGATCCAAGTAGGGCATGGCCTCACCATCATGAGATGACAGAGTTTAATCAAGAGCATGATTGGGGAAGGTTTTAATTTCTCTAAATAAATTGATTGTTAAGAATTCCCCTACAGTATATCATGAATGATTTTAATGCAAAAAAAGGGTCTACAACTGAAACTATCAGTACAGTAAGGTAGAGAAAAATTGGGAAACAATTGCCTACTATTTGAGAGAAGTTTTAAAAAGAACTTGCCTCACCTGGTTACAAAAAAAAAACTATGGGAATATCACACTGTCCCTGTACAAGACATACTAATAAACAGCCCTTTCTCCTCTAGTATGATTTCATTTCATCATTCTTACTATTAATTCAACACCCAGAATAGTTTGGTAGCCCCTAAAGTGATCTAATCACATGAGTTTTTTTTAAAAAGTCCTGATGCAGGGCGCCTGGGTGGCTCAGTGGGTTAAAGCCACTGCCTTCGGCCCAGGTCATGATCCCAGGGTCCTGGGATCGAGGCCCACATCGGACTCTCTGCTCAGTGGGGAGCCTGCTTCCTCCTCTCTCCTCTCTCTCTGCCTGCCTCTCTGCCTACTTGTAATCTCTCTCTGTGTGTCAAATAAATAAATAAAATCTTTAAAAAAAAAAAAAAGTCCTGATGCAGACATGAGTATATTAAGTCCATATGTCTCCTGAGAATAAAAGCAGTAACAAATTCCGTTTCTTTGTACAAGGTAAACCTCAGACTGGAACCCCTCTCCCTGCATGTTCTTTGAATTAAGGCTCAGAATTTATTTGAAGACTGATGGGTCATCATATCCTTGAAGCCCATTGTTTCCCATACATCTTGCAACTCCATGGCTATTGAGATTCCTTACGCTGAAAGCTAAGTGCTTATCGATAGTGGCTCATCCACTGTGGGGTCCTGGAATGACATTTCACCTCCCCTTGGTGCTATGGGATGCGCATCCAAGTTTGATCTGTGTCTGTTAAATGCATTCAAAAGCTAGCTTCCCCTAAGACAGTTCTTAATAAGTTTGCTGATCTCCTTCCCAGCACTCTCGTTCTTCACCACGACTGCAATTTGGTTGGGATTTTTTTTAAAAAGATTTTATTTATTTATTTCACAGAGTGAGAGAGATCACAAGTAGGCTGAGAGGCAGGCAGAGAGAGAGGAGGAAGCAGGCTCCCTGCTGAGCAGGGAGCCCAATGCAGGCCTTGATCCCAGGACCCTGGGATCATGACCTGAGCCGAAGGCAGAGGCTTTAACCCACTGAGCCACCCAGGAGCCCTTTGGTTGGGATTTTGCAACAAAATATACACATTGGGACTGTAAGAGCTTACCCAGGAATTTCATGCTGCATATATTTTCATCCTAAGCAACTGGAAAATCGTTATCTTCCTCATAGTAGCAATGTCATTTTCCTTTTAATGATATGAGTTGACACTACTTTCACCCTACATTTTGATATTGGACTTGCTCATCTCTGAAATACTACTTAACTTTCAATGTTATAATTGTTCTGACTTTCTTGTCTGTTCTTCCTGAGGCCAGAATTCATGGAATCTGTCATTTTTCCAAATGCTTCTTTCTTGGTGTTTTCCGTAACTGCGTCAGACCTGCACAAATTTACCCTTTTTAAGCTCGGTGTTGTCATCATTAAATTTCCCATAAGTTCACAGTAGAATATAATTCTCTCACTAGGATACCTACTTGGTGGGCACGTAGTACGTCTCTTCCACGGTCACGATGAGTGTTTGACGGTACCATCTACAGACCAGAATGATGCCCAGCACAGGTAAGCCGATAGCGTCATCCTCCCAGCTGTCTCTAGCCTCGGGTGCCTCAGACTAAAGAGTTTGCATTCGAGCATGGCCACAGATGAATTCTGTGTGCATTGGTCAATGGACAGCCATGGGACCCAGTTTGTGAGACAGGAGGGCAGCACGCCGGAGCTTGCTCACAGGGATACCTAAATACACGTGCTACTTCTTAGGCAAGCTGTTCCATAATGCTTTCTAGTACCTTCCTTTTCTTTGATTTCTGCTCTGCCTAAGGAGCTTCTCCTAGCATTTATTGTACATGGAAGCACCCATTCAGTGACAGAAATCAGGTGAGTCTTTCTAGGGAGTTTGTGCGCATAAGATATTCACCATCAAAGGCAGATCTCTATTCCTCCACCCGCCCCCCATGTGTGAAGTCATTTAGGTGGTGTTGGGTGATTTCATTTTGCTTATTATCAACTAGGGTTGGAGAAACCAAATACCAAAATCCAACAGGAACTGGATTTAGCAGGGACGGTGCTGAGGGCGACATTCTGAGGACACTTCCAAGGGTCGTGCTTTCTGTGGTCCTCTGCTTGACTACTCAGTGGGTGCTTTTCAAAAATTCAGAACCAAGAGATGGAAGATAATAATTCAGATCTTAAACTCATACTGAAGGGTCCCTTGGTAGTCTGTTTAACATCAAAGGAACAGAGTATAAAGAGCTTGGCCCCTGTAACTATTAGAAATCTGATAAATATTTTTTAAAAATAAAATTGGATCCACATTAAGCTGAACTTGTAATAGCAATGGGCATGATCTCCCAGAGGTAATGCATTCTTTGTTTTCCTGTAATGCCTATGGGAACCTTGCTAACTGAGTTTCTTTTACTTCATTAGAAACGTGGGATCAGGGCACCTGGGTGGGTCAGTGGGTTAAAGCCTCTGCCTTCGGCTCAGGTCATGATCTCAGGGTCCTGGGATCGAGGCCCGCATCAGGCTCCCTGCTCAGCGGGGAGCCTGCTTCCTCCTCTCTCTCTCTGCCTGCCTCTCTGCCTACCTGTGATCTGATCTCTCTCTCTGTGTCAAATAAATAAATAAAATCTTTAAAAAAAAAAAAAGAAAAGAAAAAAAAAAGTGGAATCACGTCTCTTCCTACTTGTTCTGTCCTCTGAATCTTTCTCCATGGGAACCAGATGTGACCTAGGACACATAAAGCACAGACCTACGGCAAGTGCCAAATTAATTCACTCCTGGACTCCCTGACGCTGGTCCAGTTAACTGACAGTTATCTCTGAGGAAGGACAGTAGCTGATCTTAAAATTAAGGATTCCGTACCCTAAATAATGTCATGTGATCTAGTCAATTGTGATTTTTTTTTAAACAGTAAAATTATACAAAAGCCCGCTTAATATCTCCTTAATATCTTATTATGCACTAAAGGGAAGATTTGCAGATAGATAAAGACCTGAAGTTTTATGAGTTTTGCAGGTAGCTACATCTAAGATGGAACACATCCGAAAGCACTAGTTCTTTCTTCCCATTCCAGTTCTTTGAAGGGCAGGAATTTGGAAAAAATGAAATGATAATCCTATGCATCACTCTTTTTTTTTTTTAAGATTTTATTTATTTGACAGATCACAAGTACGCAGAGAGGCAGGCAGAGAGAGAGGAGGAAGCAGACTCCCTGCTGAGCAGAGAGCCCGATGCGGGCCTCCATCCCAGGACCCTGAGATCATGACCTGAGCCAAAGGCAGAGGCTTTTTTTTTTTTAACCCACTGAGCCACCCAGGCACCCCTTATGCATGACTCTTGACCTGCCCTCCCCCACTCTCCACACACACATACCCGTCATTAAATTTAGAACCAAATTAGAAACATCCTGGGCAGAAACTCTGCTTGGAGAAGCTTGTCATTTAGTGACATTCCTGTCAAGTACTTGAACAAGAGCTTGAGTAAAAGGAAAGACTGCACAAATATTTGTAAGGAGGTGCTAGGGAGAGTGAAACAGGTGGAGAGGAATTCCCCGAATGGGCACCCTAAAGCAGGCATTTCATGCCATTGTTGAAATAAGACAAAGGTGACCTTCCCTTGGTGGAGGGTTCTGCAGGATCTAATTTGTACTTGGGGGGAAATAAATTCACAGATGAAAAAGGCTTATTCCTTTCATTTATAAGGAAGCATGAAGGAGTTTAGATGTTGTAAGCCAGCATGAAGGGGTGAGTAAGCAGCTGTTCATTATACTGGAACCTGCATTTTTGGGTCAACTGGTCTCTCAATCCCAAGAGGGTGCTTTGGCATTGGCTGTCTAGGTGAGGTGAGTGATAAGCCCCCTCATTGTCTTGTGTCTTCAGGTAGGTTCTCAGAACTGGCCAGGATGACCAGGAGTACTGAAATCTGGGAGGACCCAAAAGAATAGAAAAATCAGGAATGCCCTAAAAGAGGCCAGCAGCCCTTCAGGCACACAAGTGATGCCACGGGGAGGGGGCTGACTTCCCAGAGGAAATCATTTATATTCCTTCTAAAGCCTGAAAGCAAGCCAGGTAGAGAGGCTGACTGTCCCAGGGTGCAAAACTGAAAGAAGCAATCTAGCAACCCGAGCTCTGGTCTTTGACTCTGCCTCTGGCTTGTCAAGCCCCCTGGGGTGAGTCTCTTAACCTCTTGCAGCAGAGACTAAGCTGTCACCCCAGCTTTCAAAGCACCTCAGCTCCCCACCCACTCTACTCCTCTCCTTGGGTAATCGTTTTAGAGAGCTGAAACAGGTTGTTTCAACCTCTGTAACCTTACAGGATTAAATGGAGCAAGCTGCCCACATTTCCCGGGTGGGAGGGACGAACCTTCGAGAATTCCTCAGATGTCAGAGGGGGAGGGTTCTCTGATCCTGTGACCTAGGGTGAGTTGTTCCACCCTCTTCACCTGAGAGGCCCTTCCAGTTCTCACTGAATGGGGAGAAGCAGGAGTGAAAACCTCAGCAAGTCTACGTGACCCGTGAGGTATCATTACTGTTCTAGACCCGGCATAGGGACACCTGGGCAGTTAGAGCTATCAAGTCACTCAGGATTTCTTTCTCAATATTTACTGCATGTTTCCTGATCACATGTATGTTTGAAAAAGGTTTAGAATGTGTTCTATCATCCCACCACCAGGAGGTAGCCACTATGAAGGCAGTGTTTCATTGTGTTTCTGTGTCATGTGTTCTTCTGTACAGGGTAGAAACATCTGTATTTAAACAAAGTTTGGATAAATTTGTACCACACAGTATTTTGTACATCTGTGAACATCTTTGTGCATGTAAAAAAAAACACACACACACAAAAAACAAAAACACACTAACTTCTCACAACCATTCTGTGACTTATGTAACCAAATTAGGCTCATTTTACAGATGACAGAGCCAAGTACAGAACTGTGAAGGGACCTGATGAGGTCACACAGCTCACAGACTCACACTCAGGTCTGCCTGACTCCCAAGCTGGTATTTTCAACCAACTCCTAATTATGGAACTACTTCAGATAAAAGATAAGAATTGCACATTTTCTCCTCACCTCCATTGAATACTTGTCTCAAAATCTTGATCAAGATTCTTCTGGGGCTTGAGTGACTCAGTTGTGGTATATACAAATCTTCTGTGGTGGGATTTTGAGTTAGTGAAATTGGTCAAATTAAATGTGGTTAAGTGATCAGTCTTGATCTAAGGTCACAAGATTCTCGAGAAGGATCTGGATTCCATATACCAGGTAATCTGGAGCCACTCTTCATGAGATATACTCTTCAACAAGGATCGTTCACTTACATAGGTAGGTCTGTCCCTATTATATGGAATGAAAAACAGAGTTTACTAATCATCAGGTAAACATTAGGCCGACCCAAATCAAGGGCCATTTTACAGAATATCTGACCACAACTCCTCAAAATTGTCAAAGTCATGGAAAATGAGGGAAGTCTAAGAAGAGACCAGAGGAGGCAAGGGAGACAGGACAGTTAAACGCATTGCGGTATTCCTGGATTGGATCCTGGAACCGGAAGAAAAATGCTAATGGAAAAATTGCTGAAATCCAAGTAAAGCCTTGGGTTTAGCTAGTCATGACCTAGCAATGTTGATTTTTTTCATTTTGACAAGTGTATCATGTACATCTTATATATAGTGCAAGATCACATTAGGGGATACCGTGTGAAACATGCAGCTCTTTGTACTGTCTTTGCAACTTCTTTGTAAACCTGAAGTTATTCCAAGGTAAACATTTTATTTAAAAGTATATTAAAAGATTATCCTTACTGCAAGAAAGATAACAGTACAGTGATAAAGTTATGAACACTATAGCAGCTGAGCATAAAGCTTTGCGTCAGACTTCTAGAATAATGGAAATGAATTCATACTGTATTGCCTACGTGTTTTAAAAGGACAGATACGTTTTTAAAAAGTACAAGTAAATTTTTGAGAGATGTAAAACTACAAGGAGCTTAACCTAAAAGAATTGAGCACTTGGTATCTGCTCTGATGGTATGTGATGAGGCTATTTTGATTCCTGATGTGGAAATGGGGACAATCCTTTTTGTTGTACACCTGATGGTCTACAAGTGACCTCGATCCATATATGGTGAGCATTTCCCTCCCCTCTAGCGCTTTTTTTTCCCTCCTAAGAGATTGAGCCTGGAAATTTGTGCTTCTCTTGGACTCATGCTCTCAGTTTTGCTGACTACAGGAGGGTTTGAACAGCCTCTGCAGGGAGCTGTTCTGTCCCCAGTGCTGATCAGTGTCCTGCTCAGAGGAGCTAATCTCCAACTCTGCTCGCAGGAGGATATTCTATGAAGCTGGGGGAGCCGGGACACGAGCCAGATCTCTGTGGAGAGTGGAACCCCTTCGGATAAGGTAATGGAGGGTCAGGGTGCTGCTCTTCTCAAGATAATTTTTAAGAGAATGGACAGTACAGCAAAATAAAATATCGTTTATTCCACATCACCTGGCAAACTCTCAAAAGTTCCTTGGCCCAGAACTAAGTTTTGAAATTTTCCTGACTTTGTTTTTAAACAACAGCAGCGCATGCACGTACACACACACACACACACACAGAAGCCAGAGGGCTTTGTGGCCCTGCACCCATCCCCCAGCTCCTGCTCCCCTTCCGGTGGCCAGGCTTTAAAAGGCGAGCTTGGACGTGTCTGCTGAAAACCATCAGAGTACTTCTCCCGTTTCTTTTCTTAAACAGAGCCTCTGAAACCCAGCTAGTGTTTCTCTTCTCAGTAATTGTGTTGGCTCCAGTGGAACGCTAGCTTTAAATGAGACTAGTGGTTGTGATGGCAGAGAAGATTAAAGCACCAATGGAGAGGTAGCTGTGAGGGAGACCGTATTTACCGGACGTGTCAGAAACAATACTGTATCTGGGTGGAAGGAACAGGAGGCTGAGACTTGAGCTGTGTGCTTGAGTAAAAACATGTGGTCTCCAAACGTCACGCCACAGAAGGGGATCCGGTAAGCTCTGGGCCATTATTTTGCCAAGAGGGATTGCAAGTCAGGCTAGAGCTAAACTAGCTGCTTGGGATAACGGAGGAAGGACAGTTGTTCGTTTTCCCTTCACTGCTCTTCCTGCCAGCCTCCCTCTGAATGTATGTTCATAGTTCATGTCTCTCTCATGAGGGTGTATGCCCCCAAGATGGTCTTCAAGATAACCCATTATAGATCAGAAGAAAATCCTAGGACTTACACACATACACACATAGGCACATTTACGTTTTTTACTGAGAAACTTTTTGGAGGTTACTAGTTTAAAGAATACTGCTTTTAAAGAGTACCCACTTGGTAGCTGGCTCAGAGCATTTATATTCTCTTTCCAGTCCTGTTAAAATGCTTGCTCTGACATATTCTTGTTCTCAGGATATTAAGCCTTGCTTAATGGACTTTTTTAAAAAGTCAGAGTAGGTATGTACGTATAGTTCCAGTTATGGTTGTTTATTTCCCCAGAGGCCTAACCATGAGATTTTATTTTAAGTTAAGGATTTTATTCTAACTCAAAAGATAATGAGTTTCAAGTTATTCAGTGGATAATTTCTCCCATAACTCCTACTGTAATTTTTGTTGAATGCTAACAGTTTGACATAGGACCATTGAAAGGTTGCCCTTCAACAGGAGGTTTCCCTTATCTAAACCATCTTATTCTGCTTCACTTTCTTTCCACAGAATGGATCACCCTATAATACAAAATTACACACACACACACACACACACACACCTTATTATCTGCCTCTCCCTGGCAAGTGTAAGTTGCACAAATATTTTTACCATTTCTCTTGAAGATAGTATTCTTTGTGGTAGTAAAATGTTTCAGTTGAGATAGTACATTAGGGATGGCTTTGCTTTTCCAGAAACAAGTTTCCCTTATCAGGCATTCTTTTTGTGGTTTTTTTATGTCAAGAAACTTCAGTGGAGTGAAGGGAAAATTGGAAGCTTGGGACTTCTAGTTACATTAAATCGTTGACTTGTCCCAGAATCATCTTCCTTCTTGGTGTTCCTTTTTCCCCCTTTTATTTTTATTGAATTATAATTAACACACGGTGTTATATTAGTTTCTGTATAATATGATTCAATAATTCTACACATTTACTCAGTGTTCATTAAGAAAAGTGTACACTTAATCCCCTTTATTTTACCCATCCCCCCATCCACCTCACTCTACCAGCCACCAGTTTGTTCTCTGTATTTAAGAGTCTATTTTTTTGTCCTTTTTCTTTTTGTTCATTTCTTAAATTTCACGTATGAGTGAAATCATAAGGTATTTGTCTTTCTCTGACTGACTTATTTCACTTATCGTATACCCTCTGGATCCATCCATGGCAAGATCTCATTCTTTTTTGATAGCTAAATAATAGTCCTTTGTGTATATGTATACACACGTACACACACACCCCATATCTTTTTAATCCATTCATCTATGGTTGGAGACTTGGGTTGCTTTCATATCTTGACTATTATAGATAATGCTGTGGTAAACATAAGGGTGCATTTATCTCTGTGAATGAGTGTTTTCATACTCTTTGGGTAAATACCCAGAAGTGGAACTCCTGGATCATGTGGTAATTCTATTTTTAATTTTCTGAGGAACCTCCACACTGTTTTCCACAGCAGCTGCACCAGTTTGAGTTCCACCCACAGCACATGAGGGTGCCTCCTTGTTGGTGTTGAGAGGCCGCAAGAGAAGTACCACGCTGAGTTGTCAGGAGATCTGAAATCCTAGAGCAAGCCAGGAGACTAGCGTTTTGTCCCTTAAGGGGATAAGCCACAAAAGGATTAGAATTCTGCTAGCATGTGGAAGAAAGCCCAGGACATATATTGAAAGAGACTGAGTTTCTTGGCTGTTTTCTTCTGCGCAGTTGGAGTGGCAGTAACATCAGATGGGGCCAGGCTTTCCGGCTCCGGCATCTCACCACAGGCCACTACCTGGCCCTGACAGAGGACCAAGGCCTTCTGCTGCAGGACCGGGCGAAGTCAGACACCAAGTCCACTGCCTTCTCTTTCCGGGCTTCCAAGGTAAGGTGTGAGGAAGTGAATTTTGACCTCATTTTAAAAGTGAAAACTCTGAACCCTCCAGGTGGAACTGTGACCTGTGGACTGGAACGAGATGGAAATTGGACCTATGATAAACACTTTCTTCTTCTATCTTTTGAATCGAGTTTATAGGGAAATGTGGACCTTGGAGGAGGGCTTAAGTCTTAAGAGAGAGACTTCAAAAAAGAGTGGAAAGCCCCAGAAAATAGAAGGATCACAGAAATGGGTTGTTTAGAGGTTAATGAGAGATGATGCTGTTGCTTAATACAGTCTGCATAGTTTTTAATACTTTAAAGCATATGCTTCAGTCCTATAAGACAATGATAATGCAGAGGCATGAGTTTCAGTGCTATGTAGGTTTAAATCAAGGAAGCGATTTCTTTCAGAAAGATGCAGAGAAGGCATCATTCTGAACATGATGTCGTCTTGTAGTGATCTGTATTATACAAAGTCACCAGTAACCTAACTCTCCATTCCGTGGGTTGTCTCTTCCTTCCACTTCTCTTAGCTCTCACCCATCCATCCCCAGCCTTCATTAAAAGCGGACCCTGGGCTAGTTAGGTTAACCGCAAACATGTAGCTTTGCCTTTTAATGTGTATACAGACAGCTGTTTCTTAAAGTCTCCTATCTTCAACGTCCCGTCAGGCTTTAACTCTGCATCACTCTGAGCCAGATCTAGTTGGATGGTCAGAATTGCATGCTGAGCTGACTTCTGACAGAGAGTTGGATGCTCTGTCACTTTATGATTGTTCTGGAAAGATCACCCAAGCGTAGGAAAGTCTGTGCGCAGACGCAGGCCTCGTTATCACAGAGGCTGCACCTCCTCACAGGACAGTTCAACATCTCCTTTGGGGGCTTCATCTCTAGTTTCATTCTTCTTTGCTCATTTCCAGAAATAGATCTTGCTTTGTGTTCTCAACATGATTTCAGGAAAGGGTTGTCGATGATTCTGTTCACGTGGGCCTCGGTGTGGAGCTGACAGCTGAATTTTCTGTGGGACAGCTCTGCTGCTTAACGAATCGGAGGAGGACAGTCTTCCAGCATTGCCCTTTTGAAGCGAGGGGCTCAGACTCCTTTCTTTTCCTTCTTTTTATGGTCCCAGAGTCTTGCCTGGCAGAGAATATCTGGCATATAAGTTTTTCTCCCCCCAAATGGCTGCATATCAGAGTTAAACTATTTCCACACCTATATTTCAAACATTAAAATAGGTGAACTTCCTACCCTAAATTCTTCTCAAACATCACCTCCTATCTGCTTTCTTAATTTTTTATTTTAATTCTTATATATATATTTTATATATAATATACATTTTTTATATAATAAAAATTTATATTCTGTTTTCTTTTTTTTTTTTTTAAAGATTTTATTTATTCATTTGACACAGAGAGAGAGATTACAAGTAGGCAGAGAGGCAGGCAGAGAGAGAGGAGAGAGGAGGAAGCAGGCTCCCCACTGAGCAGAGAGCCCGATGTGGGCCTCAATCCCAGGACCCTGGGATCATGACCTGAGCCGAAGGCAGTGGCTTTAACCCACTGAGCCACCCAGGCGCCCTATATTCTGTTTTCTATTTTAATTTTAATTAAATTTAATTAAATTTCAGCATAATGATATGCTGACTCCTTGACTTCATTCTGGTTTTTTGAGCCCATCTCCTTTATGTTCCCTTCACTTTTGTTTTTTAAGATTCCTGGCAAAAGAAAGATTTTAAATACAAACATGTATCTGTGTAGTAAAACATTCTGCCCTCCATGAAGTGGTTTACAGCAGCATAACGTGTGAAAAGCATCAGTGAAACAAAGCGACAAAAAATTCCAAAAAACAGACAAGTGAGATCACATTCTTCCCTAAGAGACAACTTGGACATAGGGTGCTGGGGGTGACAGCAAGTGTGGGAGGGTAAAAAAGAGATGGAAAAAAAAAGAAAAAGAAATGATTCCTTACGGCTGATGACCAAGTAATGCCTTTCTAAGAAGGCCAGCGTGGCTTTTTCTTTCTCTGAGTGCTCCATCACGATCCCCTTAGCCCCCTCCAGTTCTGCTGCCCCGGGATGGATCCATGACTTTGTGGTCTTACTAGCTCAGAAAGGGGCTTCTCTGATTCCAGCAGGCGTTCAGGTGGCCTTCCAGGCAGCTGGCAGGATCCCGTTCCCAGGGGACTCTTGATTCCATTCCTCTCTTGGCTCAGCCTTGTGGAGGATGGCTGAGTGCTTGCCATGGTCTCTGGGGAAAGCCAGAAAAACTCAGAGCGCCGTGGGGAGCCCTTCCACTTGGCACTGCCTCTGGCCTCTGAGCACACTTACCCTCCAAAGGCCCATCACTTAGCTCCCCAAGTCCCTCCATCTCTATGCACATGGAGGCAAGCAGCCGATGGCTGAAAGTCATCAAGGTACCATGGGGACAGCCAGCATAGCGGAGCTGGATGTCAAAGTCACCCATGAGTCACATTGTCCTATGCACTTGGCAGTGTTGTTACATTTCACTGGAGTCACTACGTTAGAGCTTTGAAATAACTCCCAGGGCCCCAGTATTCAGCCCAGCTACGTTCATTTCAGCACGGAAGGAACTGAAATTAAAATGGCCTAGGCTCCATGGCAGGCCAAGAAATGGCTGTGTTTCCCCCAGGAAATTGGGGCTTCCTTAGGACATTGTGTGGGCAGAGCATCTGGCATCTTAGAATGTGAAGCTACCCCGAAAGCAAGAATGTATGGAGAACGCATTGCTTTGCCACACACAGTCCAAAGAGCTCTTGGGAGAAGAATCCTAGAAATACCTTGAGAGCTCTGGGGCTTTGGATTCCTCCCTAGTAAGTGTATGTCTACCTTGCTGGTGGTAGGTACTCCTCCTTCAGTGCACAATCCTGTCTGCTTGCCCTCACCAGGGAGTGGTGAGGTTCCCCAGCAGAAGGAGACTCTTGGCTCTGCTTTTCAACAGCAGGAGGGCATTGAGTCATCTGGCCAGCTCTTGTCTGTTGCAGGTTTTATGGGATGGAGCAGATGGCAGACAGTAGTCGGAGATACCATTTCAGGATCCTGAGATACCATGTCAGGATCCGGGTGGTGGTGTGGGGGTTGGGGGAACTCAGAGGGAAGGCTGAGTGTTGGAGATACTATGTCTGTTGTGCCTTTGTGAGTGGCACGGGTAGCGGGGAGATATTCACCTGATCCTCTCTATAGGTTAGAGGGACACTTTTAGGGCTCATATGTTCAGGGCAGCACTGGGTTAGCTGGGCTGTGAGTCTTTGGGCACAGATGAGCTTCCCACTGCATGTTTCTGTCTGGCTGCATTAGTCTGTGACAGGCTGCCCTTACGAGGAAGTGGCAGGTACCCTCTGTGAATCTTGTACACATGGATCGGACAAAGATGCGACTAAGCCTTCATGAAAGGGGGTCAGAACTCACCCCCCTGGCAGTTGTGGGCCTGGCCTGGCTCGGCTCAGGTGAAATCAAACCAAGGTCTTTGAGCAAGTATGGGAAGCATGTAGAATAATGAGCAGGGAGTGACCTTGGCCAGTTTTTATCCCTCTCCTTCAGCAGGGTGAGCCGAACCAAACTGGAGGTCTGGGGTGACTTGTAGCCTCTGAACTACAGCATCACACCTTATTCCTTTCATCTGGAAGTGGTATTCGTTAGAGCGTGTCTTCCAGGTCACCTAGATCTGGCCTTGACTCCCATCTGCTCTCTGTGAGACCTTGAACACAGCTCTTAATCTGGTCGCCCCTCATTTGAAATCTGTCATAAAAGGTTAAGATCTGACCTCTGCCTGCCCTTCCGTCCTCTCTATGTCACTTGCTCACAATTGCCTTGAGCTCTGGCTTACTAAATATTTATCAGGCTTTGAACATGTCCTTTTTTCTAATATTGCTAACCCTGTGCCTAGAATGCCTTTAACCCCTCCCACATACCCCCCCCCCCACGAACTCCTGCTCGTCCTTCCAGACTAGTGTCCGATGCCCTTTCCAGGAGGAGGGCTCCCGTTCATTCTTCTGTAACAGCCATCGCTCACTGGACTGGGAGTCCCTAGATGACAAGGACCACACGTGTCCCGCCTTTGCTACCCCAGCACCTGGCATAATGGGGGGGGGGGTTGATAAGTGTGGAAATTGCTCAAGGGATGTAGGAATGTGGTCATACATTAAAATAGCCTCAAATCCATTTCATTTTAACCCCCATCATCTTCATAAAAGTATCCTATCATCATTGTGTAATCATTTTGGATCCTAATACTTCTCTGCCTATCAGCATTCAAGGAGACAGATTCATTATTTTGAACATTGAAGTCAGATTTCTATGAACTGGATTTCACATCATTTACCCATTGTCTTGACATTGCAAGGCCATTCCCCGAGGATTGTCAGATAATGTGATTTAGTATTGCCATGCCAGAGTAAATATTATCTGTTTAGATGTCATGTCTCTGTATCAGCTCCCAGTGTTGAATTCCTTTCAGGGAAGAGTGAATTAGTGATGTTAAATCAAGCCTTATCTCATGTAGCCGTTTATTTTAGAGCTATTTTTCATGACTATACCATAAGTCTTGAATGGTCGAGATAGAATCTCAAGGTTTGCTTATTTTATTGAGGAGGATGTAGAGTTATCATTGTTCCCAATGAGAGGAAATTTTTCCTCAGTGTATAAAAACACTACATTCAGTTGAGTCAACAATTATCAAATATCTAGTAAGCGCCAAGCACTCTGTACTTGTCCAAACCTGGCTTCCCTGCCTTTTAAAAGCTGTGCACTGCTTTCTCTGCTGTGCATGGAAAGCATCTCTGTAGACTGGCCTCATGTGCCCTTTCACCTTAGCAATTCCTGGCAGCCAGAATCAAGATGGCAGCTGGGCTCGTGGGACATCCCTTAGGAAAACACTGGCTCTGTTTGTGCTAGTCCTCTGGCTTGCTCCACTTCCTCACTGAGTTCTCAGCTGGGGAAAGAGAAGGGTACAGAGGAAAGGGAAAAAAGGAGAGGAGAAAACATCTGCCTTAAGATTCAAACATCTAGAGACAATAGTTTTATTTCATTTCAAATAAACTCTACACAGTATTTTTTACTGTTTTATCTTCTAAATTCTTAAATTCTACTTAGTTAACATACAGTATAATATTGGTTTCAGGAGTAGAATTTAGTAATTCATCACTTAAAAATAACACCCAGTGCTCATCATAAGTGACTCCTTAATACCTATCAGCCATCTAGCCCATCCCCCACCCACCCCCCTCCATCAGCCCTCACTTTGTTCTCTATTGTTAAGAGCCTCTATGGTTTGCCTCCCCCCCCCTCTTTTTTTCCTGCCCTTCCCACACACTCATCTGTTGTTTCCTAAATAACACATGTGAGTGAAATCATATGGTATTTGTCCTTCTCTTACTTATTTCACTTAGCATGATACACTCTATCTCCATCCATATCACTGCAAATGGCAAGATTTCATTCTTTTTAGTGGCCGAGTAATATCCCATTGTGTGTGCACATATCCACCTCTTCTTTACCCATTCATTACTCGATGGACACTTATACTCTTTCTATAGTTTGGCTATTATTGACAATGCTGCTATAAACATTGGGGTGCACGTGTCCCTTTGAGTATGTATGTTTGCATCCTTTGGGTAAATACCTATTAGTGCAGTTGTGGGGTCATAGATCTATTTTTAACTTTCTGAGGAACCTCCATACTGTTTTTGAGAATGGTTGTACCAGCTTGCATTCCCACCAACAGTGTAAGAGGTTTCCCCTTCTCTGCGTCCTCACCAACACCTGTTGTTTCCTGTGTTGTTAATCTTAGCCATTCTGACAGTCTACGTGGTATTTTTAAAATTTAAATCAATGATTCTCAAGTCTTTATTGTTCAAAGTAGACGAAATAGAGAAGTCAAAGAAAGCCATGGGCTTTGAAGTAGAAGAAACCTGAGAATCCTGGCTCAGCCATTTGCTGGTCAGCCTTAATGTCTCTCTCTCTCTCTCTCTCTTTTTTTTTCCCCCCAAAAAATAGGGATGAAGAAGTGTGTCTTGAAGGGTGGTTGTGAGGATTCAGTGAGACCAGGAAGACAACCTGGGAGTGTGTCTCCTTATCCATGAAATGGCGATAGCGCGGTCTACCTCACGCTGGTGGTGTAGGAATTAAAGGAGAAAGATGGAGGGAAGAGCCCACTGGAAAAGTGCCTCTTCCCTAATGCAGACGAGTCTGGTCTCCCAACACACAGTAAACAGCAGGGGGCTTTCCTTAGCCTCCCACCCAGCCAGGATCCTAGCAATGTCCTGTAGTGTGTGACTTCTTTAAGGCCATTCTAAGACCTCCTACTCTAGATTAGCAATTTAGAAAAGGACTATATTTGTGGGGAAGTGAACCCAAAGGTTGTTTCTGAAGGTTTCTCAAGAGACACCTAGGAAGAAGCAGGCTAACTAGCTCTTTCTTGATGGCCTACCCCAACATCCATGAACGGTTCTCATCTTCCCATGTCTCATTTTCCCATGAAACATTTTTGGGTGCTTACGGTCTGTTGGAAAGGTATTTTGTTGTCCTCTGTGAACACAGGCAGTTTCAATGTGTCAAATAACAAATTTCACTCTAATTAATAAAAAAAATTGGAGTTTCTCCATTTTAGATATGCTAGGTATTGATGTCATAGCTTAAAAATCACATGTCTCTAGCCTTGTTTCTTTTCAATCTATAATTCACACTGCTGCTGAAACAATTATTTTAAGATGCAGCCCTGTGTTAGCCCCCTGTTTAAAATTCTCAGTGGCTCAGGGCACCTGGGTGGCCAGTGGGTTAAAGCCTCTGCCTTCAGCTCAGGTCATGATCTCAGGGTCCTGGGATCCAGCCCCGCATCGGGCTCCCTGCTCGGCGGGAAGCCTGCTTCCTCCTCTCTCTCTCTGCCTGCCTCTCTGCCTACTTGTAATCTCTCTGTCAAATAAATAAATAAAATCTTTAAAAAAATTAAAATTAAATTCTCAGTGGCTTCCCATTTCTAACACTAGCTTTTCCCAAGAGGTGTTCCAGCAATAATTTTATGAATTTTTTTAAGCAATTTGGCTGCACTTGCTGTGTTATGCAGAGTTCAACAGGTTTTATTTTCTTCTGTTGTTTGCTTTTTATTATAGGACTCCTAACAATCCGTATTCTACATTCTGTTAACATTGTGAGTTTGAGAAACATGTACCTATAGTACAAAGTTCAGAGTCTGTCGTTCAAGTCCCTTCCTTGACATCAACCACTGTCCTTGCCACACAACACCTGTCTTACTATAACCAAGTCCTCTTCCTTCCTTCCTCACTTCTCACTCCTAGCCAAGCTCATATCAAGTGTCTGTCTTGTATAAAATCATCCCTAATTCTCAAGCACAATGAGGTCTTCTCTCTCCCAAACTCCAGTTGTACCTTGAACGTAGACCATGTCACCTTGCTGTCATTATTGGTTTGTATGTATGACCCTTCAAGTTTATATGAGCCCAGAGTCATTTTTTCATAATTGCATATATTTTCAATTTTTTGGCCTTTTCTTCTTTATAATAGCCTTTATTTTTTTAAAGATTTTATTTATTTGACAGAGAGATCACAAGTAGGCAGAGAAAGAGGAGGAAGCAGGCGCCCTGCTGAGCAGAGATCCCGATGCGGGACTTGATCCCAGGACCCTGAGATCATGACCTGAGCCGAAGGCAGAGGCTTGACACAGTGAGCCACCCAGGTGCCCCTATAATGGCCTTTAAACAACTAAAACATTAATACGTTTAATACTTAACTATGCTAATGACAACCATTCAAAAAGTTATGTTCAAATGACAAATGGGCTTTGGAATTATACTTGATTTTGGATTCTATTCCATTACTTAGCTACAGGACTTTGCGCAAATTATTCAAATTCTGCAAGCCTCAGTTTTACTATCTATAGAGTAAGAGAAATGAAAACAGAAGGACCATTAAAAGGTCAAGAGAAAATGTTCTTAAAGTGTCATGCATAATATGTATCACTTTATAGGTCCTTGGTAAATTCACTGATGGTATTGCCATTGTAGAGTATTTAGCAAAATACTTTGCTCTGAGTAGGCACTAGACAAACCCTAGTTGCAGTTCCTTTCCTTGTCCTCCTAGAAATCTTAAATCACTCTGGAGAGCAGCAGCTTCATAGTTTAAACTGGATATTTATTTGACACTTGCGATGTGGTCATGACCATTTCTTAAGTTCTCCATGGAGACAGGAGATGATGATGATTATCCTTCAACACCCAAGAATCCATTCCTCCTTAAAATCCTCTAATCATCTAACATAGGGAAGGTTGATGGAGATGAAAAAATTGTTGCCCACAGAACAAAAAACAAAAGCAGATTTGCAACCTATTTTAAGCAAATACAAGCAAATCCAAGTCTTGTCCTTGGAGAGTTTTCAATCTGGTAGAGGACAGGAAGCATGCCAGCAAGGGACTCCTATCACAGAAGGTAAAGAGCCTCGGGAGAGAAGGAGAGTGCCACAGGATCAGGGAAAATGCAAAGGTGGCTCTGGTAAAGGCTTGCTGGATGAGATGTAGAGATGCAGAGATGAAATAGGGGATTCCCAAGCAGAAAGTGTGATGTGGGTGAAGGCCCAGCGGAAGGGAACCTTGACATATCAAAGAAACATAGTCTAGTTTGGTTAAAGCATATGGTGTATATGAACTTTAGAAATGAAAATTGTATCTTCTAGGAATCAGGAAGTTAATGGGAGGAAGTAATTGGATTAGCCCTATCATTTAGAAAGAGTCCATTTCCAGCAGTAGAGTAGTAAGTGCACAAGGGGCCATATTCAAGTGAACACAGAGAGGGGAGCATTCGTGCTCAGAAGTCAGAAGATCGCCAACCTGCCGTCAGCTGATTCTGGCTTCTCTATCACAGACCACTCTCCTTTCTTTAGTATATCCGTGGTGGTGTTTAGGTTTGGGATGAGTTGGCTTTAGTGTTGGTTTGTCTCCATGTCTTCGTTTCTTTTGTTGTTGCTCCTATTCTTTGAAATTAGAAGTGGCCCCTGCAGTGACCGTCAGAGAGCTTTGGGACCATCAGAGAGCATGCTATTGTGCAAAAGCGAAGACACTGAGAGATACCCCATTCTATAAACAGTCATGATCCATTGATTTCAGGTTCTACAAAAACAGATCTTAGTATCTCTCTTCTCCTGGCCAAGTCCTATTTAAATAAACAAAATTGAGGAAATAAATGGAGTGTAGTCATTAATAGTTTGGGAACATGCACTATTTTAACTGTGAGCTCTTGGCAATCAGTGTAATTATTCATATTTAACAGTTGCAGTGTGTATTCTTTTGCTGCATGGTATGTGGTTTTGAGAACAGGCTGGAGTGGAGAACTTTGGCATATTTTAAGTCCTGGTATTGGCCTAAGTATCTTTAGGACTATGGATATTTCTGGAATGAAAATCAAGTTATTCATTGTTCTGTGGAATCAATGCAGTCCTGACCACCTGCCTATAAAGAAGTCCTAATATATCAAATTCTATTTTCCTACTGACTTTTGTTAGAAAATCAAAGATAAGTTCTTTTAGAAATGTTCATTTTGGGAAATGTCGTAGTTAAAAATCCAGCCAGTATTCCAACATACAAAATAAGAATTTTCTTGTGAAGTATTAACATTGCCCAAGATGATCCTGTAAATGTGCACAAAATAATTAATTTTTCTATTTCGAAGGTTTGAAGGAAAAGAAATCAGAACTGAAATGAAAAAGACTATATTTGAAAGAAAAAATAACAGCCAAATATATATGTTTATTAAGTAACTGAAAGGCACTGGATTCTCTGTATCAGGAATCCAAAAGTAATTGAAATCTGGCCTGTGCCCTTGATTATCTTTCGTAGCCTGGCACAAGGAAAGGGTCCTGTAGACAAGCACATTTACACTATGGTGCGCTAAGGGCTCGATGAAGGAGCGAGAGTGTACTGGGGAAGTCCAGCGGGAGGGACTTCTCTGCCCTCACAGAGAAGGTGGCGTCCGGACAAGGTGTTGAAGGGCGAGTAGGCGTTCAGAGCCGGGGGAAGGACAGTCTCTGGAGCTGGACTTCCCGGTTGACGTCTTAGCTCTTTGACCACTTGAGTGACCGCAGGCAAATTGCTCATCTCTCTGTATCTTCATTTTCTCCTCTGAAAAACTGGGCTTGCATTTGCAGCTGCACCCAAAGCTGTTATGAATAGTCGACCCATGTAAGGAACTTACAACACCACCTCACATGTGGGAAGAGCTCAGTAGGCGTCTGCTGCTGTTCCATCGTCAGGAGGGAGACTCAAAGGGTCACAAGAAGAGGGAACAGCATGCTGCATTTTTTTATTCTGTAAAAAATCGAAAATGCTGTCCAGCTAGTGGCTTTTACAAATGACCGATTTAACGCAAATGTAGAGGAGGAGTGGAAGTGGAGGTGAACCATTCAGAGGCCCTGACTGATGAGGAAGGGACAGAGTTACGTGCGCCCTGGGTCGGCTTCCTGGCTCACTCTACGCCAGGCATCTCAGAGTGTCCCCAGACGGACACCCCAGATGCACAGCCATCCTTTTGCCATCCCGGAGCAAAGCTATAGTGCAATAGGAGCAGTTGAAGAGTGAAAGCCACCGGCTGCGACACACAAGCGAGGAGGCCGTGAGAGACAGGGACACTGATGACTGCGTTTCCCTTCCCACACTGTAACCCTCCCTGATCCTTCTTGCTGATTTCTATTAAAGACATTTATGTGATGTTAACAGATGTACTTAAAGCCTCAAGTCAGGGAATTTCTATCAGATAACTGTTAAAATTACAGAAGATACAACTTGCTGAAAATAAGTTAATTGGCCACTAAAGTGTTGATTATTATAAGGGGGCTGAGTGAGGATGAGAAAAATAGAAAATGTAATGGACAACTATATATAATCAGAACCAAAAAGAGACCCTACCAGGTGCTTCCTCTCCCCATAGGTTTAAGTAATTCTTAAAGTGGCTGAAACTTGGAATCTGTTGATTTTTATGGTTAACAGCAGATAAAGGAAGCAAGCCTTTCTGAAATCCCGGCTTGGACATGCACATCACAAAGATTTTGGTAATGGGTTCCGGGGCTTACAAATTCTGCATAGGTGATTTGTTCTCTATATTGCATTTCTGTTTAATCAGACATGCCCATGTTTGTTTCATTTTCTGTGAAATAGGAAATCAAGGAGAAATTGGATTCCAGTCACAAGCGAGATATAGAGGGCATGGGCGTTCCAGAAATCAAGTATGGAGATTCCGTCTGCTTTGTGCAGCATATAGCCAGCGGTCTGTGGGTGACCTACAAAGCACAAGATGCCAAGACCTCCCGCCTTGGACCTCTGAAAAGAAAGGTGGGGTCAGAAGGGCTGTCCAGAATTATTTTACCCTGAACTAGAAGTAGCTAGGCAAGAAAAGTGATTATGGGAATCAGGCGAACTCATATGATGTATGTTTACTTCTTACTATTTTTGTTCTTCTGAGGAGTTATCCTGTGACAGATTATACTGCCTCATTTGTTATTTTGACCCCATTTTCAGTGCCAAAAAAAAAAGTTAAATACATGGCAAATCTGTGAGGAGGGGTTAGAATTTGTTCAATGCACTCTAAAACCTGATGTAATAACTCTTAGTGGTATGCTGTTTAGGGATTATTCACACCATTGCTCTCTTCATTTAAGTGGATAATTGAGTTACTGTGTGATTTTCATGATATAGAGACTAAGTAGAATTGCTATGGAGAAAATGCAGATTGCATGATAACAAGCCCACAGGAACCAACATACAGAAAGATGAGATATTGTGTACTGATGCTATGTCCACACAACGATTTGAGTGGTCCATCCCAGCCGGCTACAGTGGGAAACTGGCTTGGATACACACCACATCTTTTTTGCCAGAAAGTTGCTGTAATAGTGTTTCTTTTCTATAGGAACCAGAAAACAGATGCCAGGGGCATGATTACCCTTGGAAAAACCCTTACAAAACACCAGTTTGGGTAGTCAAGGAACCCTAGAAGAGGGTTCTGGGAGCCATATTACACTGTAGCTTGGGTTTAGTAGCCCAGAATGGAGGTGATGGGAAGTTCAGAATGCTGGTTGTTTTAAGAAAGGAGCTTGGGAGCAAACCATACGGTGATAACTTGCTTTTGTGTAAAGTAAAACATACCCAGGAAAGTATCCAGAAATGGGAAACTGAAATTATGAAGGGGAGAGAGAATAAATAACAACTACACTGACTAGCTTATATGAGCCCAATCCCTTCCTCTGCAATTATCAAACCTGGATAAAATACAAAAAGAAAAAAAAAAGGAGGGAGGGAGGAAGGAAGGAAAGAAAGAAAGACCACTTGACGGCTTCAGCAACCAGGGCAGGCCCAGGATAGGAGTGCTAAAGATCCCAGAGAGAAGGCAAGTGCACTATGTGAGCCACACCTCAGTCTCTAGTTGCCCCTCAGCATATTGGCTGAATTGTAGCACCAAGGAGCAGGCTCTTGTGTTAACTTCACTGGGCTGGAGAGACAGATGAGAGAGAACTTCAGCCAAGGTTTCTGGGACTTATGGGGCCAAGGTTCTAGAGTGGAGGGAACTGTAGAAACATGAACCTGAACCATGAACCTGAAATTCTGTACGCAGAAGAGCTTAAGCTGAAGGTACGCAGAAGGTCCTTAAGCTGACCATGGGTTGGCTCTGAAGCCAGGATAGCAAACAGAAAGCACACAGTGCCTCTCTGATGGAGAAGAGCAAAGTAGAGATGTCAACCGCATGACAGTCCTAGGGACACTAAGGTTGGGGTTTAGGGTCCCTCAAGTTGGAACAGCCCTTGAAAATATAGTAGGCTTTCAGTTAAATCCCGAAAGGGCTCTACCCCAGGAGTATGAACTACCCCAGGAAGTAAGGGCAACTTGAAGGTAGATGCCAAAAACCTACCCACCCTACCAGCCTATCAGAAGAAAATTAAATCCTCTGTAGAGTACAGTGGTATCATCTAGAGTCTCCACAATATTCCGTACCTTCTAAGGTAATGATGACATTTAAAGAGGTGGAATTCGTGGATCTTGGCTCTCCTCTTGGGAGGAGACACACTAAAATGACCCCGTCTAGGAGGAGAGGTCCCACCTCGTGTTGCTGACTCCTGCCTGTCTCCGCCTTTCTCATCCAGGACCGTAGTCTATATATTCCTTTAACTGCTGCAGTGTGCATGCGAATCTGGAAGGTCCTTTCAGAAACTCTCTAAGTGATGTCATGATGTTTGGGCCCTGACAGGGCTGCCCTGCTCTATTTTGTGAGGAGAAGGTTAAGTTTCTAAAAATACAAAGGATGTTCAAATCTGTGTTAAGCATTTTATAAAACAAAACAGGGGTCTAGAAAAACCAATGGAAAATGGACACTGTGAAAAACCTAATAGTAACTCACTTTAAAGGAAGTGTTCTCTTTGCCATTCCCGTCAGTCATGGCTTTTGCTGTCTTCTCTTGAATTATGGGACTCCTCCAAGAGAAAAAGAAGTGGGCTGCAGTGATCAATAGGGCACATAATAACAGTGTTCTAACAGCTGCATTCCCCCTATTTCTCATTACTTTCCTGTTTGGCTGGCCGGTTTGAATGTGTTATCTGAACAAGCAAAATGTAAGGATTTTGGTCTTTAGGGACCAAGTACTGGGACTGGGGCCAGAGCAAACCTAGTGGCAATGTATTGCCAAATCTCAGTGCACCCTTGTTAAACAGTTGCTGGGCAGTTCTCACAGAGTGGTTCTGAAACAGTTGGTGAATCCAGTACTAGGGGTATCCTTGGCTAACACTTAAGCTACAGTATGTAGTGCAGTGCAAGGTCATTTGTCAAAACTGAATATAAACTTTGGCAAGCCAGTATTTTACTTCGTGTGTGAACTCCTTATGTTAGGACACAATTTCAGAAGAATGAATAATAAGAGATTTTTACATGGAAAGGAAAAGAAGTTTCTTTGAGCTAAAAACAAGAGAGACTGAAACCCCTTTCCCTGAAGATATTTGCTGAAGCCACTGGTTTTGTTTAATTGACCCCACCCCAGACCCTGGGACCTACAAATGGTCTCTCTCCCCTTAACTCACCTCAAAAGGAAACCATGTCGGGAACTTGAATCAGGATTTAAGTCTTACTTGAACCAGACTCAAACCATCCCAGTTAATATCTGCATATGCTTGACCCTTTCAAGGGAAAAAAACCACTAACTCCATAATTCAAAGCTCGTAACCCTGCCCAAAAATTGTATCTTGATGTTACTGGTGATCAATATGTATACTTAGCTTTTAGATAAGTGATTTGATATCAGTAATATACTGCCCCTTGTAACAAATATTCACTGAGTACCTCCTAGATTCTAGGAAACATGGTAAGTGATTTATATCTAAATCATTTAATCCTCAAAATGACTCTAGAAGTCCATGTGGTGGTTAATTTGAAGCAAAGAGAAGTTAAGTAACTGGCTTGAGGTCACACAGCTGGGAAGTGGTGGAGTAGGACTAGAACCCACGTCAACTACTACCAGAGCCTGTGCCTTCAAACACCCTTCTCAGCTTCCATGAGAAGAGTTGCTTCCCGTTATAAGTTCAACAGTAGCTGTCCTTCAGGAGAAGAATCCAAGCCTGATCCCAGTAGAGCGTTTTTCTTTAACTTGCTTTTCTTCCTCAATTTATCTCTAAAGGAAAAGGCTCCAAACAAAGTGACTTTTCCCATTTTCAAGGGTAAGCTTTTGTGTTCATTTCAAGAGAAAAATCTATTACAAAATATGTTTCCACCTTTTCAAATGGGCCATCTAAGCCTTAGGAATTTACTGTAACTCATACCACAGTGGCACATAAAATTTTACTTTCATCAAAGCACTGTGTCTCAAGAATGATTCACAGGTCAGTAACGGGGAGTGTGGGCAGAATAACTTTGTTAATGTCCCATTTTCAAGGGGACACAGGGGAACTCGGTTGGGGAGAAGGAATACAAGGGATGAGGGGAATACAGCAAGAAATGTTGACTGTCCAGGTATGAAGTAGCATGTAACTGGATCCCGTGTCCTTGGCTCTGTGGGTAGGTCATACTGCATCAAGAAGGCCACATGGATGACGGGTTAACACTGCAGAGATGCCAACATGAGGAGTCGCAGGCGGCTCGGATCATCCGGAACACAACAGCCTTATTCAGCCAGTTTGTAAGGTACAGAAGCTCCTTCCTTTCATCTGTTAGTTTCTACTCTGGGCCATCCAATCCCACCTACCCACCCCCTTTTGATACTACAAGTTTTCAGGAAATTATTAAAGGTCACCGAAGAGTTTTACCACAGAGAGCTTGGGACTGAATCTTCTTTCTCAGGAGATGACCTCCTACCAGCTTCACCCTTGACCCAACACATGCTTACTCCCCATTGGTGACTCGGATTGGTGACAGGAATACCCAAGGTCTCCTCCCGAAAATTAAGTGACGAGTGCCTGGAGCACTGTAAGTCCCTTTTGTATTAGGGTGTGAAGAGGGGAGAAATGGATCCACACCCTTTGTGCTATTTTGTGCTATTTAGAAAAGCATTCCCCATCATTCAGAATCGTTGCTATGGTTTTGATCCAAGTGGATTTGCATCGAAAGCCTTGGGTTACCCACCTGATGGCTGGGACTTAAATGGGGAAAGTAACTGAGCTGCCTGCTCAGATCATAATCCCCTCAATGCCTAAACAGTGCTGCCAAAGCAGAACACTGTGGATTGTGTTCACCAAATTACCATGAGAAATGGATTCTGTTGTAAACAGTGCAGTGTTCCAAAACAGCCTTCTTTTGTAGGAAAATACCTCTAATGCCGAGGGGGCTTAAATTTCATGTGTGAATTTGCATGAAATGAGAAAAATTTTGTATACCTTTACTTTTCACATTGGAATACCGTGATCCAAGCAACGTGTGTTAGTTAGGATGTAGGCTAAGCTGCTGTTGCAGTTCAAGATACATTTATTTCTCATCTAAGTAAGAATATAGGGTAGGCCAGGTTGGGCTACTGAGGCTCAGGGTCCTTCTATCTTGCTGCTCTGAGATCTCCAAGTTTCTTAAAGTGTGCCTGGCCAGCATAGTAGCATCACCTGGGAACATGTTAAAAATGCACATTCTCAGGTTTCACTGGATCAGACACCTGGAAAGTGATACCCCAGGAAATCATGTTTTGATAGGCCCTCCAGTTGGCTGAAACATGCTGAAGTTGACAAACCATTGCCCTGGAGTAGGGGTCTTACCCTTGGCCACACGTGAGATTTGTCTGGAGAGTTTTGAACACCTGATGCCTAGGTGGCATCTCATGTCAATTGCATTAGAATTTCTGTGGTGGTGGGCCACCTGGGTTCCTCAGTTGGTTAAGCACCCAACTCTTGATTTCGGCTCAGGTCATAACTTCAGAGTCATGACATTTGAGCTCAACCTGGAGTCTGCTTGAGATTCTTTTCCTCTGCTCCTCCCCCTGCTCACTTGCCCATGCTCGCTCGCACTCTCTCTGAAATAAAAAATAAATCTTAAAAAAAAAAAAAAAAGTAAAAAACAGATCTCTAGATTCAAACACCAGTTTTTGATTAAAGCTCCCCAGGGGATTCTAATATTCAACACCACTGAGACCGACTGTCCCGGTGTATTTTCCTCATCTACATGATCAAGAATAGCTTGCTAGCATCATTTCTCAGATCTGTACTGCAAAAAAAAGGGGGGGTGGAATTGGGAGTGGTGGAGAGCAAGTGATTTATTTTGTTTAAAGATATGACCTAGAAGTAGATTGCTTTTCTTGTACTCGACTAGCTAAAATCAGTCAGATGAGCACACCTAGCTGCAGGGAGATTGAGAAATATAACATCTGATTGGTAGGTTCTGTTCCCAGTACCACTCAGGCAGGGCATTACCAAAATAGAGAAGGGACAGTAGACAATGAGGTCTTCCTACCACAGAATGGAACTGGGGCCTACACATCAGCCATCCACTACCACTGGTTTCCTGTGATTCCCCAAAGTGTTTCTTCCTTTCTTTGCCCCATTATATCCAGACCTGCTCCCCTTTTTCAGAGAAAGGGTGTTAGAATGAATAGCTTGGTACAGGAATTAAAAGATGGCTATGTGCAAAAACCAGTTTTTCATGTAGTCTGGACTATCTCCAAAACCATCACCCTGGAGTTTGGATGGCTTTATTTATTTGGCTCTCAGTTCTCTGAAACAGTGCCCTTGTGCCTGTCTTAAAAGTCAGTGGCCTCTGCCTTATATATATACAGAAATTAATTCAAAATGGATCAAAGGCCTAATTATAAGACCTAAAACTATTAAAAAGGGGGAAGAAACATAGGCTTAAATTTTTATGACCTTGAATTAGGCAAAGGTTTATTCAGTATGACACCAAAAACAGAAGCAACAAAAATATATATGTAAACCAGACTTGATCAAAATTAAAAACTTTTTTGCCACAAAGGGCACCATCAAGAAAGTGAAAAAACAACCTACGTAATGGGAAAGAATATTTCAAATCACGTATCTGACAAGGGACTTGTATCTAGAATAAAGAACTCTTACAACTCAACCTTAAAAAGACAAATGGACCAATTTACAAAATAGGGAAAGATCTGAATAGACATTTCTCCAAAGAAGATACGCAAATGGGCAATAAGCATATGAAAAGATGGTCAATGCCATTAGCCACCAGGAAAATGCAAATCAAAACCACAGTAAGAGAACACTTTACTCCCACTAGGATGGCTATAATTAAAGAGACTTAATAAGAAACATGAGACAGGATGCGGAGAAATTGGAACCTTCATATACTGTTGGTAGAAGTGTAAAATGTTGGCAACCATTTTGGAATACCGTCTAGAAATTCCTCAAAAAGTTAAACATAGAGTTACCATATAACCCAACAATTTCACTCCTAGGTTATATACCTAAGAGATATGAAATATGTCTACTCAAAAACTAGTACACAAATGTTCAAAACAGCATTATTCTTAATAGCCAAAAAGTGGTAACAACCCAAGTGACCAACTGACGAATGGATAAATAAAATGTGCTGTATTCACACAATGGAATATTACTTATCCATAAAAAAGAATGAAGTACTGATACGGGCTCTTTATGGTAGGACTCTATTTATATGAGCTATCCAGAGTGGGCCGTTCCATAGAGACAGAAAGTAGATCAGTGGTTGCCTAGAGCCAGGGTGGTTGTAGGGAACAAGGGCAGTGACTGCTAATGGGTGTGGGATTTAGGTGGAAGCTGATGAGAAAGTTCTAAAATTGATTGAGGCAATGGTTGCCAAACTATAAATATACTAAAAACCATTAAACCACTGAATTGTACCCTTTAAATAGATGATTGTGTAATATGTGAATTATATTTTAATAAAGCTATTACTTTAAAAAGTCAGTGGGAGTTACATACCTGACAGTGGGAAAATTATTTTTAAACAGCTTTATTGGGTTATAATTTACATATCATAAAATCCATCCTTTTAAATGTGCAACTCAGTGAATTTTAATAACTTTACTGAGCTGTGCAATCCTTACCATAATTCACTTTTAAAACATTTCTATCACCCCAAAAAGCTCCCTTATGCCTACTGCAGTATATATTAGTTCCCACCCCCAGCCTTAGACAACCAATCATCTAGCTTTGGTCTCGATTTAATACCTTTATAAGTTAATTTATACAACATATTGACTTTTGATCCTGGCCTTTTTCCTTACATTACATTTTTTGAGGTTCATCCCCATTGTAGTACAATGAGGTTCCGTTGCTTTTTATTGCTGAAGAGTGTTCCTCTGTATGTATATCTCACGTACACATATAAAGGTATATATGTATGTGTATAATTTGATTGTGTGTGTGTGTGTGTGTGTGTGTGTGTGTGTGTGTGTGTGTGTGTGTGTACCCACCCACATAGATAGGTATAGCTATACCTCACATTCTGTTTGTCGGTTGAGAAACAGTGGGCTTTTTTCTATTTTTGCTTATTATCAGTATTGGTTCCATGGATATTTGCATATAAGTCTTTGGATGTGTGTTTTCATTTCTCTTGGGTAAATACCAGGAAGTGGAATTGCAGAGTCCTATGTAATTTGTTTAACATTTATATGTGGGTTTTTTTTAAGATTTTGAGAGCGAGTGAGCGAGAAAGCGTACACTGGGGGAGGGGTAGAGGGAAAGGGAGAAGCAGACTCTCTGCTGAGTGGGGATCCCAATGTAGGGCTCAGTCCTAGGACCCCAGGATCATGACCTGAGCCAAAGGCAGACACTTAACTGACTGAGCCACCCAGGCACCCCAACATTTTATATTTTTATGATAAAATATACAGAGCATAGCATTTACCATTTCAACCAGTTTTAAGTGTACCATTTATAATGTTAACCAAACTCACATTTTTGTACAATCATCACCACTGTCCATGTCCAGAACTTTTATATCATTTCAAACAAAAATTTAATACCCATTAAACAATAACTCCCCCTTCTTCCCCCCCACCCCAGCCCCTGGTAAACAGTATTCCACCTTTCTATGAATTTGACTAATTTAACTAGAATCATACAAAATTTGTGTTTTTGTGCCTTGCTCATTTCACTTAACAAAGTCTGCAAGGTTTGCTCATATTGTATCACTGTCAGAATTTCATTCCTTTCTAAGTTTGAATAACATAACAGTGTATGTAAATACCACATTTTGTTTATCCATTCATCCATCACTGGACATTTGGGTATGTTTAATATTTTTAGGAAACGGGAAACCCTCTTTCCAAAGCAGATATGTCATTTTACATTCCTCTCAGGAGTAAAAGGTCTAATTTCTCCACACCCGTATTGTCTGACTTTTGATTGTCGACATTCTAGTGGTTATGAAGTGGTATGCCGTTACGGTTTTAATTTGCATTTCCAAAATGACTAATGATTTTGAATGTCTTTTCATGTGCTTATTAGCTATTCATATATCTTCTTTAGTAAAATGTAATCAAGGCTTTGCCTGTTTTTATTAGTTGGGTTGTTTGTCTTCACACTTAATGTTTGAATAGTTCTTTGTATCTTCTAGTTGCAAGTTTTTTATTGATTCGTGATTTGCAGATATTTTCTCTTAGTCTGTGGCTTTTCTTCTCCTTAATGATGTCTTTGAAACACGAACGTTTTAATACTGTTGAAGTCCAATTTAATGTAATTTTTGTTTCTGGATTGTGCTTTTGAGTGTCCTAAGAGCTCTTGCCCAACCCAGAGTCACCAAGACTTTCTCGTGTGTTTCTTCTGAAAGTTTTATAATTTAAGCTCTTACATTAGCTCTGTAATCCATGTTGAATCAATTTTTGGATGCGGTCTGAGGTAAGAATTAAAATTCTTTTTTTCTTTTGAAGTGGATCATTTTGATACCTCACTGTCCCTGCCTGATTTGTGGAAAGGCTATCTTTTCCCCATCACACTGCCTTGGCACCTTTGTCAAAAGCCAAAGTGACCATAAATTTAAGGGTATATTTCTAGACCCTCAATTCTACTGGCTTATATATCTCTCATTATGCCAAAACAACAGTGTCCTGATGAACATAGATTTGTAGTAAGTATTTAAATACACTAGAATCCTCTAGTTTTGTACTTTTCTTCAAAATTATTTTGATTTTTCTGGGTCCTTTGAATTCCCATGTAAATTTTAGAATGAATTTGTGAATTTTTGCAAAACAGCTTGCCAGTATATTGATAGGGAATGCATTGAAACTTTAGATCAATTTGGTGAGAGAACTTTTATCTTAATTTTACTGAATCTTCTAATTCATGAATATAGAATGTCTCTCCATTTATTTTTTCTTTTTGAAATCCTTTCAGCAAGATATTACAGTTTTCAGTGTTTAAGTCTTAGGCATCTTCTGTAAAATTTATCCCTAAGTATTTTTGATGCTACTACAGATGGAATTGTTTCCTTAATTTCTTTTCAGATTGTTCACTGCATACATAATACTGGAGGAATAGAAATTGAGTTTTTTAAATATCAATCATGCATCCTGTGACTTATTTGAAAATTTTATTCTAGTGGATTTTTTTTGGTGTGCATTTTTTATCTACATACAAGATCATGTCATCTGTTAATAAACAAAGTTCTATTTTTTTCCTTCTCAATATGGATGCCCTTTCTTCCCTGTGTCCCCTCCCCCCTTTGATTGCAGTGGCTAGAACATCCATTACAATGTGAAATCAAAGTGGAAAAAACAGATATCCTTATCTTGTTCCTATCTTAGTAGGAAAACATTCAGTCTTTGGTTATTGAATATGATGTTAACTCTAGGGTTTTTGTAGGTGTCCTTTATTAGGTTGGGGAAGTTCTCTTGAATTCCTGTGTTTGTTAAGAGGTTTCTTTTATCCTGAATGTGTTAGATTTTGGCAAATTCTTTTTCTTCGTCTATTTGGATGATCGCATGGTTTTCCCCTTTATTAAAGTAGTTACTTTAGGGGACATTACATTAACTGAGAATAGGGTGTTTAATCTCTCACTATTAGGCTGAATTATCTGTTTCTCCGGTTCTCTCAACTTTTACTTCATGTATTTTGGTGTCTGTTGTTGGGTGGTTATATGTTCATAACAGATATATCTTCCTGATAGATTGTTTTATAATTATAAAATGTTTCCCTTTTTTCTTCTATGAACATTTTTTATCTTAAAGTCTAGTTTGTAGAGCCCCTCCAGAGGTCTCACCTACAGATGATGGTTTCTGTTGGCATGGTATACGTTCTTCACTCCTTTAATTTGCAACCTGTTTGTGTCTTTGAATCTATGAAGTGTGTCTTGTAAAGAGCATACGTTGACTCTTGTTTTCTAAATGTACTCTGACAGTCTCGTCCTTTTATTGGTGTGTGTAATCCATTTATAGATAATATAACTATTTAAACTGTTGAATTTGTGTCTGCCATGTTGCTATCTAATTTTTATATATCTCATGTTCTTTTTGTTTCTCTCTTCCTCCTTTATTGCCTTCTTTCGTGTTATTTACTAATCTACCATTTTAATTCCTTTTGCTGAGGTGTTTGGGTTTTTTGGGTTGTTTTTGGTTTTTTTTTTACTACTTTCTCGAGCTGTATTCTTAGTGGTTGTTCCAGGCAACTTGGTAGGTATTTAACTTGTGACGCTCTACCTCGAATTAATACTAACTTAACAAGTAAAAGAAAGCAACTTTGCTTCAGTATTCTATTCTCGCCTTTCTCCTTATAATAATATTGCTATGTACGTTACATCCTGCTTTGTTATAAGCCCAGCAGTACAATTTTACAATTATTTTCTTAACCATTTGTTTTTAATTTTTTTATTTTATTATTTTTTAAAAGATTTTATTTATTTATTTGACAGAGACTCAGGGAGAGAGGGAACACAAGCAGGGGAAGTGCAAGAGGGAGAATCAGGCTTCCTGCCAAGCAGGGAGTCCAATGCAGGGCTCGATCCCAGGACCCTGGGATCATGACCTGAGCCGAAGGGAGACACGTAACAGCTGAGCCACCCAGGCGTCCCATCCATTTCTTTTTAAAAACATAAGAAAAAAAAATAAAAACATAAGAACAAACGAGAAATGAATGTATTTATACCATATCTTATATTTACCTATATAATTACCTTTACCAGTGCTCTTTATTCCACATGTAGATTCTTGTTACTATCTGGTGTCATTTTCTTTCAACCTGAAGAACTTCCCTTAATATATCTTACAAGGCCAGCCTGGTTGCCTTGTAAGTATTTCTTACACATATTTGCTGATGGACCTACTTGCGGGTTAGATAACACATTCAGAGTTAAAGCAGTTTTAGGTTTGTCCTGGATTTTGCTTTCTGCTTGCCCAAAGTCTCACATTCAGCCAGAGATGAGTAGATAGCTACATCCCTCTCCAGTCCTTTTTGAGCACGTGTGTGACCTTGCTTATGGTCTGCCCCATCTTGTTAGAACTTCTTTGGTCTGAAACTAGAGGAAGGACTGAGGAGAGCCCCAGGCTGAAACACCATAGACTCCTACTTTTCTTACCAAGGCTCATTTTTTTTATTATTTTTTAAAGATCTTATTCATTTATTTGAGAAAGAGAGGGCACAGGCAGGGGGAGCAGCAGGCAGAGGGAGAGGAAGAAGCAGGCTCCCCACTGAGCAGGAAGCCTGATGTAAGGCTCTAATCCCAGGATCCTGGGATCATGACCTGAGCCGAAGGCAGACACTTAATGACTGAGCCACCCAGTTGCCCCACCAACCCTCAATATTTAAAAAAAAAAAAAAAAAAACCCAAAAAACAAAAAAACAAATGAACAACAACAACAAAAAAAAACCCTCAATTTGTTGTATGCCTTTGGTCAATGTCCAGAGTCCTAAAAAAAAAAAACGTTTTGAATGATTTCGCACCATTCTATCATTATTTTGTGGGAGAGAGGATTTCCTGAATTTCTCTGAGTTTCTCTCAGAGTCTCTGAGTTACCTGTTCTGGATGCTCCCCCGTTAGTCGTGGAAATTCTTGATTCTCCGAGCCACAGGATGTTTTAGAAAAAAGGAGGACTACTGAAAAATAAACCCTTGCAGCAGGGACTGCAAAAGCTGTAGTACTTGAATTTTGCAAGAGCTGGGAAGTGAGAGATTAAAAAAAAAAAATCACAAGGAGATTCTCCCCTCCTATCTTTTTTGAGAAACCGACAGAACATGCTGTATACAATGGAAACCAGAGGGAGAGGGGTGGCCTTCTGAGAAAGCAAATTAAAGTTAAATGAATAGGGAAGGAAGAAGAAAGAACAGTGAGGAAGAAAGGTTAAGGTTTGCTTGTGCTGTCTCATCATCCTCTGGGCAGTTGTTAGGAGCCATCCAGTAAGACACATGAACAATGTGAGAGGTGAGGGAGTCTCAGAAATCCTGCTGACGAGTAGACACAATCCAGCTGTCCTGAATTTAACCTTAGGATGGAAACAATACATAAATAATTGTGTTATGGTAATATTATGGTAAATATTCAGAATCCCCTGAGATCTTGAATTAAACCAAAGTAGTCCTTGCAAAGATCTGAGAACACAGCGGGGCAGTGGCTGAAGTGGGGAGAGAGAGAGAAAAAAAAAAAAAAGCTGGGATGAGCTAGGTACCATTGTAGTTTGTTCTGAATCAAGACACCATCTTGTCCCTATCCCGGGGACATCTGGGTCTCTTCCCCAAGGTTCTGTAGTAGACTATGAGCACCATGAAGCCATTCAGAGGTTGTGTCTGTTTCCCCACTGTCCCCAGTGCCAGGCCTGTGGGTGGGATGTATTCTGAGGGAAGGAGGGATCTGCCTTTAGTCCAGTGGAAAACTATTATATTGATGGGTTTTGAAGGGACAAGATGAAGCCATCTAGCAATGAGAACCCACAGAACAAAATTAGATGCAGAAGCGCCCTGGCAATAATAGGTTGTACGTTTCCTATTTTCCAGGTGGAAAACCAAACACAAGAGGCTTAGAGGCATTCCAAATATCATAGGTTCATGGCAATGACTAGAACTTGGGTTTTCCAGCCCCCTGTGTATCTCCCCTTTCAAACTACAAAAATGCTAAAAATCTCTTTTCATCTTTTTTTTTTTTAATCACACAAAGCAACACTCTTAACTGGTGTCATTGTTTCTAGTAAACTCAAATTAAAAAAAAAAAGTATAAAAACATACTGGGGAAACTNTTTTTTTTTAATCACACAAAGCAACACTCTTAACTGGTGTCATTGTTTCTAGTAAACTCAAAAAGTATAAAAACATACTGGGGAAACTGTTCATTTTTGCCTTGAATCTAGAATTAGGCAGTCATTCCTGACTGGGTTTTGTATTCCCAAACCTTCACCTCATGTCCTCACAGCATTGTCTTTCCCACTCTCTGTATCCTGTAATATCTCAGGTAGTCATTAGTGAGGTTTCCAGAGCACCTCCCATGGGCCAGAGCACTCTGGTGAGAAGCCCCTCCCTGCCTGTAATCCACTGGCGTTCTGTCCTCATTGCATGCACTTGGCACTTTTGTATACAAAATTGGAATTGTCACTTCATAATCTCAGTGTTCTTTGGGCTTGTTAAGACTTTGCTTTAGGCCTAGATAAGTCTTTTCTTAGCATGTGTCCAGATTAATAGGTAACCAAATACACTGTAAATGCAGAGGAGAACTGCTTAGAAATTGACCCAAGGAAAAGCCCTGAGGTTATTTATACATTCAGCCAATTCTTAGTCCCCTGGGGGCAGTGAGGCTGTTTCCCAGGGGATGGGTCCATTTTCTCCCTTCCTCCTCTTAGCCGTTGCTCTCCAGAAGGCTCACCAATGTACCCATCAAGGGTATGGGAAATGAAGGCTTATTTTTGCCATCTGTGGAGATTTGTGGTCTCTCTGTATTGACAGGATTTAATTACAAGACTTTTTGAGAAACTATGACCGAGTCGGACAGAGACACACATTGAGGATAGGAGGGCCACAACAGAGAGAGCAAGAGACGTGGTGGGGGAGGGAACCCTGAGGAGGGGACATGAAGGCAGAGAGGAAGGACAGGGAGAGATGGGGCGGATTGCTGAGAAAGACGGAGGAGGCCACACCGGGAAGTCAGGAGGAGACAGCCACAGAGCGGGGAGGGGGACTGGTATGTAAGTGACGCACATAAAACCTTTATGAGAAAAATGCATGCGAGACATGAAAACCACGGAGAGAGAAAGAGACAGAAAGGGAGAGAGAAGGCAAAAATACAGATGGAGGAGATGGAAACGCTTCCAACCTAATGTTTAACCTATTCCGAGAGGAATCTGTGACGGTTTGAAAGAACTGTGACTTAGGAAGTTTGTTATTTTTTTTTAAGATTTTATTTATTTATTTGACAGATCAGGAGTAGGCAGAGAGAGAGGCAGAGGGAGAGGAGGAAGCAGGCTGCGTGCTGAGCAGGGAGCCCGATGCTGGGCTTGATCCCAGAACCCTGAGATCATGACCTGAGCTGAAGGCAGAGGCTTTAACCCACTGAGCCACGCAGGCGCCCCAGGAAGTTTGTTATTTTTAAAAGTGTTCTTATTTAGAAAATGAGAAAGCGTGGCAGAAGGCACGGGTCATTTCCCTTTGTCGACGGAAGGTCTTTAAAATCGAGTCAGGTGTTTGCTTCTGTGGCTTTGTTGGTTGACAGATGTGGTTGTGTGGTCATTCACTTGGCGACTGCTGCAGGAAGCAGCGCCTTGTGCCCAGCACAGAGCAGGTAAGAACCAGGCCCCTGAGGATGCTCATCAGGGTCCCCACCCAAGGCCCATCACCTGAGCCGTGTCCGTCTTGTGTTTTTAGCGGGAACAATCGCACAGCCGCCCCCGTCACCCTGCCGATCGAAGAGGTCCTGCAGACCTTACAGGACTTGATCGCCTACTTCCAGCCCCCAGAAGAGGAGATGCAGCATGAGGACAAACAGAATAAGCTCCGCTCACTCAAGAACAGACAAAATCTTTTCAAGGAAGAAGTAAGTCAAAAAAATTAAAAGTTGAGATTCTCTTTGTGGGAGAATAAATACATAGATTCCCAGAGCTAACAGATCCTTATGATTGCACTTTAGCTTTGTCTCTGCGCATGCGTGTAGTTATGGAAGAACAAGAGAGAAAGGGACACTGGGAAGGAAAGGATGCATTGGAAGTCGACCTTCCTTGTCCACCACACGTGGTTACGCTCCCGGTATACCTTGTAACCATGCCCTTGGCACACTCCAACCCACTGTCTTTGAAACTTCAATGCCACAGTGCACGTGTATATCCCAATCTATTTTTAATCAATCTCAGCTATTAAGCATGGCATTGGCTGTGATTCCCAAATTTTAGAAGATGTCAGAATTACCTAGGAAACCTGTTTGAAAAAATACAAATGCCCAGGTTCTACCATGTCAGAAATGACTGAGTACCCTAGTCTGAAAGATAACAAATAAATCCAGGTCTTACTAAGAACCAGAGCATCTGGGTCACTGGGGAGGATACCTGGATGCAAGGAAAAACTAACTCGGGACCCAGGAGGCCCTGGTTCAAGTTCTGGCTCCATCCTTGGCTCCATCCCTGGCTAGATGTGAACTTAGAAAAGTCTTCTTTGAACTTAGACTTGACGATTTGGCAGTAACAGGCCATGGCCCCACTCCTGCAGTGCCCCCATTCCTGGGGACAGAGCTTGTCCCTTGGGTGTTTCCAAAGTTAGGGGCCTATAGACCCATCCCTGCTCAGTCTCCTGATCCAAGCAGACTGGCTCTGGGGACATGATGCCTGAAAGGCTACTGAGACTCTCTCTCTTTAAAAACAACTAGGCACAGATGTTTTCACTGGGTGGCATCATATTGTAATTTAGAAGAAAAGCAGTTAAAATCCACTTTTGGTTTTATTGTCTCTAAATCCTACCCTTTTGACAGGGGAGAGGGAGGAAGTGAGCATGGTTGTCTTGTGCATCTGAATGGAATTTCTTGAACTTACTTGAGACTTAACAGAAAAATAGGAACTGTATTGAGGGCTGTTTCTGGGTGAGTCAGAGTCCTTTCACACCAGGCCCAGAGCAAGCTTTTGTGAGCCTCATTCACGCTCCCACTTTCAGTATATCCTTAGATGGATTTAAACACCGGGGGCAAACCTGTCATGAGGAAATTGCTAACTTGCCCCCCACAGCCCCCCCCCCAGCCATATGGATGCTATTTCATGTCTCTGAGGCGTAAGAATGTATATTTTGTTTTTTGGAAGAAAATAAAACCCAAACTGGCACGTGAAGGTCTGTGTGCACATTAGCATTATCAGCTATAAAATGTGAACGACCGGGAAGGGAAAAGAACAAAAGGATCCTGCCTTCTCAATCGGGAGCTTTCACCTTTTCCCCGCCTGTCCTTCACAGGGAATGTTGGCCCTTGTGTTAAACTGCATTGACCGCTTGAATATCTACAACAGCGTCGCACACTTCGCGGGGATCGCAAGGGAGGAGAGTGGCATGGCTTGGAAGGAGATCCTGAACCTCCTCTACAAACTGCTTGGTAAACACATGCAGCCTCTCCCTGGGAAGATTTCCAAGGGGGAGAGGGGCGTCTCTACATGGCCGATGGTCATCTAGCCTCATTCTTGGAAGCTTTTTCTTCTTTTTAGATTTTATTCCTTTATTTGAGAGAGCACAAGCAGAGTGAGGGGCAGAGGGAGAAGCAGACTCCCCTCTGAGCAAGGAGTCCGACTCGGGGTTAGATCCCAGGACCCTAGGATCACGACCTGAGCCAAGGGCAGATGCTTAACCACCTGAGCCACCCAGGTGCCCTTTGGAAGGCTTTTCTAACCATTTGATTCTCGTCTTGAAGTTCATTCTGTTAGCCAGCAGCTTATTGTGTTTTCCACACTTAGAGCAAGTAGTCAGCAGCAAGTGAAAGCAGGTGGGGATCAATCTTGCCAAAACTACCCATAAAACCCTTGACAGTCACTTCCTCTCTCTGGACCTCAGTCCCTCCTCTTTAAAATGAGGGAACAATACTCAAACGTGTTGGCAGTGCCCCCCACGTTTAGATTTGGACACCTCCACGTTAAGGACAGTTCCTCTTTCCAGCTCTCTGACCTCTCACTGGCCACTTGTTGGGCAGTCCTGATTCCTGCTGCTTTGTCCACTCATTATTTCCTTTTGGTGGGGGGTGGGGAAGTTCCAGAACCCAGCCTTTCTTCTCACAGCGCAGAGTGGGGGTGATGTGCCAGGGCCTGCTTAACCAGCGCCCCAACATGGTCCCAAACCACCATGCTGTGGGAGGGAGGGAGCAGAAGACAGTGTCGGCCTGTGTGAGATGGTGGCCACCCGTGGCTGCCCAGACATAATGATGAGGCAGCATTTTGGGCTTTTGCTCTGAAGTGTATGTCCCATTAGAGGAAGTCCACAGAAAGTTGAGTGGGCCAGAGGGGAGCCGGAGATGTCAGTTTGGACACACTCTCGATGTCAAGGGTCAGGCTGATTGGACCACTGCCATTCTGTGTGACCTTGTAAAATCCCTTCCAACTATAATACTTTGTAATGGTATGGCTCCAACTCAGCAGTAATTTTTACAATAGGGGTAGTTAATAGTTACTGAGCTTTTTGTGCCAAGCGGTGGAGTATCTCTTTTTGATCTGCAGAACAATACTTTGAGGTATGCGTCCCCGTTTAGTCATGAATGAGGAGAAACTCATGCTCAGAAATGTCATAACTTCCCTAAAGCCATACATGTAGTAAATTCTAGAACTTTGGTGTGAGGCCAACTGACCCCCCAGCACCCCAACCCCTTTGTTGCAGCTGACCTGGAAACTGGATTGAATTCTGCTGTCCTCTCAATGTGGAGATACAAAGCAGAGGTCCTGAGGAAGATCTTTCTTTTCGTTTCTTTCTTTTTTTTTTAAGGAAGAACTTTCCTTATCCAAATAATCTCTCAAGCATCTATAAAACCCATCTTTGAAAACCAAAAGCATAAAGAGCAAGTGTGTGGGCCCAGTTTACGTGGATTTGTTGCAGAGGCCAGGTCTACAGAGGGAAGGTTGCTGGGTCTAGCTTGGTGAAAATCTACTGAGAGCATATTCTCTCCCTCCCTTAACAATACCATCTACCAGTGGTTCTCAAACGTGAGCAGGCATCAGAATCAACCGGAGGGCTGGTTAGAACACTGATGCTCAGTCCCCTCCCCAGAGATTCTGATTCAGTAGATCTGGGATAAGGCTAGAGAATTTGCATTTCCAACAAGTTCTCAGGTGACACATTCCAGTCCAGCGACCACATTTTGGGAACCATTGTCATATGTTGATATGTTTTAGATATTTTAGAGTTTCATGTTTCCTTGTTATTTGCCTATTAGTTTAGCCAATCTTTCCAGCTGTTTTCACTGGGATGCCTCCCTTTAGCACGGAAAATTGCAAATCTCTAGCTAGGGTTAAGAAAACACTGCAAAGAATGGAGTTCTTAAACCAGTAACCAAGCAGCTATTTTTCTTGCTTATTGCTATCTGAAGTAATTTTATGAATTTGTGTGTTCATAGTCTCTTTTGTCTTCTTCATAAAGGTAGGGGATTTGCTGTTGTGTTCCTACTGCTCTGTTCCCAGCAAGTAGACAGGTGTTCAGTACATAAATTCTCTGGAATATTTGAGTGAATGGTAGATTTTTACTCTTGCAAATATAGGAACAATTGTATCACAGGGCTTGGAAGGGGAAGATTGTTATACTCAGTTCCTTTTAGTTGCTGAGCAGATGAAGTATTTGACAGCTTCCCAAGTTCTTAGGCTCATTCTCGTCCCCTTTAACCTACATGCTCAAACATGTCCTTCTTTGCAGCTGCTCTAATTCGTGGAAACAGAAACAACTGCGCTCAATTCTCTAACAACCTTGATTGGCTAATCAGCAAATTGGACAGACTAGAATCTTCCTCAGGTAAGAATTGAAACAATTGCAGAAGGTGGATTTTTTTTTTTTTGCCTTTGTGTAAAAAAGAAAAAGTTAAAAAAGTTGAATCTTTGAATAAGTCTGTCTTCCACTGAGTTGTAAACAATCTGCAAATAAAAAGAAAGTCCTAAATCTTCCTGGCTTCGCTCTGGCTTTATGTAACAACTCTAACCTAGACTTCAAAGATTTCCTTTTCTGTTTCATTTTTCACTTTGTGTGTTCATCTCCATGCCCTGGATCTTCTAATCGCCCCCCCACCCCCACCCAGGTTCCTGGTCTCCTCCCTTGCTGCCTGCACTCTTTTTCTCTGGGTTTCTAAATCATCTCTGGACATGCTTCTCCTGACTGTTTGGGATAGAAGCAGACTGAAGAATGACCATGGGAGAGGAGGAAATGATTGTCCCCCCCCTCCCCCGCCGCCAACCTCAATCACCCTTGACATCATATCTACAACCCTTCTTGATGACTCACAGAGAATTTTAGCCAGAGAGTGTTTATCATGGGTAAGTGGCTGCAGTGAGGCTCAGCAGTTGTCTTCCTCAGAGATGAGTGAACATGACAGATGTGGGCCCTTCTCTGGGATGCTGAGAGGTTTGATGTTTTTTTTCATTGTCTAGAGATGGTTGGAGCTTGAACAGACAGACCAAAGGCAAGCTCTCTTAAGGACTATCTTATACCTCTGTCTTCCCAAGCCTCCATTTTCTTCAGTGCCTCCTCCACGTGCCAGATTACATTTCATAGTAATTTCTAAAACCCTCGAGAAACACAGAACCAAGGGGAATTTTCTCAGTAAAACCAATAAAGATATTGGCCAACCACTTCTCTTTTATTTCCATCATGGTGTTTTGACTTTAGAGGTGCCAGGCTGCAGGGACACCAGCTAGTTTTTCTTCAGCTTTCACTTAATACAGAAAACCATGCAGCATGCCAAGAAAAGGTCAAAGACAAGTAGTTTTTGTTTAGTGAGTTTATAGTTTGCTTGATACACCAGTGCATCATGAAAAGAAAATAATTTCTGGGGTGGTTCTCAGAAAAGTTCTCATTCAAGGGAAAGTCCAGATATTTTCTAAATTACTTGAAGGACCTTTAGAATTTGTTGTAAACTGGGCATTTGCTTTTTTAGATATGTTTAAACTTAGGCTTGACCAAATTAAGAATTCCATTTTTACAGCCACTTCTCTATAATTTTTCCCTCTTTGTAATTGAAGTATGGCTGACATACAGTGTCATGTTAGTTTCCGGTATATGACATAGTCAATTTCATGCAGTACTCCATGCTCATCAAGATAAGTGCATGCTTCATCCCCATCTCACCCATCCCCCACCCACCTCCCCTGTGGTCACCACCAGTTCTTTATAGTCAAGTCTCTTTTTTGTTCATTTTAGTACTTAAATTCCACATAGGAGTGAAGTCATCTGGTATTTGGTTTTCTCTGACTTATTTCACTTGCTGCTTCTCCATATTTTGACATAGAAGGATCCATGTCTTTGTCCGGGAAGAAGGGAGGTACAGCCAATGCTTAACAAAACTCCCCTCTAAATTACAGATGAGTTAGGTCTCCAAGGCTCCTAAAGTCTATCAGACATGGCCACAGTCTTTCTTCTGGCTGGAGATATTTAATAGAGTCAAGGAACAGATAATATCCTGTCCCCTCAGGATGGTCTTTTCTCATAATTTAGGTTACTAGATGTGGTTATTTCTGCAGCTTATTTCATGTCCAGGTGATTTTTTTGTGACATTCATGCAGGTATCTTGGAAGTTTTGCACTGCATCTTGATTGAAAGCCCAGAAGCCTTAAATCTGATAGCCGAGGGCCACATCAAGTCCATCATCTCCCTGTTGGATAAGCATGGGCGGAATCACAAGGTGAGTATCAGAAAGAACCCAGTGATGGACTGAACCTGGCTTTTCCCTCCCTGATGCTTCATAATCAGTATGTGTTACTGCGAACATGTGGACTAATCTCTTTTTTGGCTTTGATTTGTTGGGGGGAGGAGTTGACCTTGGGAAACTGAGGCTCTGAAGGACCCTTCCTTGCCTAGGAGCCAGACAGTCACACTGGGTCTTGCATGTTCTCTGTTTCCACCGGCTTCCCAAGCCTGGCTCACTGTCTTCAGCCCTGAGCACACAGCCGACGACCGGGAGGCACTGAGTTAGGAAGGTCTGGGCAAGGCCCACTGCAGGACTGGCTCCCAGCCTCCAGCCCAGGAACTCAGTACTGGAACAGCTAATACCCTGCTGTATAAAGAAGATCCACAAAAATCAGAGAACACTAGTATAGGACGTCTTGGCAACTGACTTGTTAGTACATAAAACCAGATTGACCCTGAGTCAAACCACGTGAAATAAATGAATCTACATAAGCAGGCAAGAGGACTGAACCTGCCAGTCCTTCCCTTTGATACAAAACAGCTGTGTGATTTGGGGCCTCAGTGATGTCCTCTGCACAATGGAGAGAATGCCAGTTCATTGACTAATGTGGAAAGCTCCATCAATTTTTTGAGGTGTCTTAAAGTTCCACCTCCCTAATTGTATGAAATCATATGTATAAGACAGAACAGTCTGCAGAGAAAGTCTGTTAAAATGTGGTTTTTTCCTGAGATTTCAATATCTGCCCTGTGGACTGGGGGTTACTTCCCTGACTAATGAGTGCACAGGAGGGTCCTCAGTCTGAGGGGGAGTATTTCAAGAGTGGGACCCATGAGGAGCAGCAGCTGTGCTCCTGCAGAGTGGGGAAAACTCAGCTCGGTCACTGGCCCTCCTCATTTGGGGGCACTGCTCATTTGAGACACATCTCAGGGGGACCAGGAGAACAAGCCTCCTCAGCATTGCTGAGGTAGGTCTCCCTTAGGAAGCAAGAAAGCCATGGTCCTCAGTATCAGTGAAATTGCTTGGCAAAGAGGAGAAAGAAAAATGTGGGGCCTGTAATTGCTTTCCCGAATGTGGTAAATCAAAAGCAGGCATGAGGATCCAGTGTCAGACCCGTGTCTGTTCCTCCCTGTCTGCAAAGCATAATAAGAGTAATTGATAAGCACCCAAGTAATACATAGTCCGAACCATGAGGTACACGCAGATGTCAGGAGGAGCCGTCTGACGGGGGAAGAGCTGCTGTCTCATTTCATTGCTCCTGGGTCTTCTTTATGATCATACTACATAACGCGCTTAATGAATAACCAGCTTTGTTATGGCTTCTGTGAGCCAAAAGCCACAAAGCATGTAACGGATGGCACTTGGTGGCAAGTGGATGACTATTCGGCCCATTCCAAAGTGGAGAAGTCGGAGGCAGAGTGAGCTGAAGGACTTTGCGACAAATCAGTGGCCGGTCTGATACGTGACCCCAGTGGACTAGCAGAGCAGCCTTTCATCTTCTAGAGCCATGGCGCTGTTTGAGAAATTCCGGCAGTGTTGGGAAAGTTCAGGCAATATGTTCTCATTACATAAAAGCCTCCTCAAGGATAGATCCCTTTTTTGTCTTTTGGTGGATTTTTGGATGAAGGTTGGCTTGCCATGAATTCAGGCCTTCCCTTAGAAATGATCTGAGTAGATAAAGTTTATTTTTGAAGAGAATTCTGTCTCAAATCATCACCCGGGCTCTTTGGTAGCTTTGTAAACAGGAAGGCCAGACTCCCACTGTGACGCTTGGAAAAGGCCAAGATGTAGTGTTTTGCTCTCCAGGTGGCTCCTTTTTCTCAAGTCCTGGGTTTTCACATGTCCCTGATCTCTTAGTTTTCCATGAAGACAGGGACTGGGAATATAGAGAATTTTCGAACCATTAGGTACCTCCCAGTTCTTGCAATAATCGCAGCAGTAATGATGACGGTGATGATAGCAAACATTTATTTTGCATTTGACAAATGCCAGGTACTGTCCTCCGTGTTCACAAGCGTTTTCCTTTGTCCTCAGGATGACCCCAGCAAGTAGTGTTCTTATTTCCACCTGACAGAGGGCGAAGCAGGGCTGGCACGTGGGCCCTGAGACGTGAAGCCACCTGCCAGGGGCCGCACAGCTCATTCATGACAGAGGAGGACCAGACTTTGGGTCTCCCACTCACGGTTTCATCTTCTTCCCAGTGTTTCTCAGACTGCAGTCTGTGAGCCTGCTCTTCGGGGTCCACATGTTCTGCAAGAATATTTTTAATTTTGTGTTCTTATTTTTACAGCTCTCTAAATACAAAACCATGCAGGGAAGAATTCATAATTAGAAGGCATTTTTATACAAGCTAGCGTTTCTGAGACTGGAATTTGAATGCCCCTTTGGGTCTATTCAGGGTCATGACTTTTTCTTTTTTTAAAAAAGAAATCTCATGGGTTTGATGAATCCCTTTTTGTACCATTCCAGCTCCAATGGCAGATTGAGAATGGGGAGCGTATACAGTAGTGGCATTACTGTGCTTCCTCTCCTCTGAGATTTTTCACTTCTTAGCTCTTATCCCTGCCACAGAAAACATTGCCACTCATCTAAAGCATGATCATCTAAAGCACGAGGTCAGAAAGTTTGAGGAAAAGAACCCAGTCTTTGGAGTGAAAAGGACAGGGAAGGGTGTGCTTGCAACATGCCTTTCTCTCAGGTCCTCTGTCCCTCGACCTCTCCGTGACTTGGCTCTTGCAGATCGCTCCCTATCTCCTCACTTCTTAGTTTTCCAGGACCCATCACAATTCTGTCTGCCCTTCAATACTTTATTCAAATGCCACTCCTTCCATGAAGCTTTTTCTGATGCCAGTTGAACCTGGCCTCCTCATTTCACATCTTACACAGTTAGCACTCCATTACTTGGTGGTTCCACTCTGCCTTTCACTATCCTTATGTTTCACATAGATGTCTCTCACAGACTCAAAGTTCCTTCAAGGCAGCGACCAGGTTTGCATTCCCCTCATTGCCAAGCTCTTATGTTATACGTGGCAGGCATTTAATCCATGTTTGTTAAAGGTGTAACATATGAATGAAAGGAATGAATGAGTAACGCTGGAATCCATTCCCATCTTACTTACTCTATTAGTAGCACTGATTTTATTGTTTGGTAAAAAGAGCAATTATCAAACACTGTAAGTCACCTTCTAATTTTCCCATGGACTAAGCGTCTTATAATAAAAATAAAATATACTCTTTTTATTTGCTCCCAAACCTATCTTACTCAAGATCTCCTTAACATTGTCACAGATAAACTTTTTTTTTTAAGATTTTATTTATTTGACAGAAAGAGAGCACAAGTAGGCAGAACGGCAGGCAAGGGGAGAGGGAGAAGGAGGCTCTCTGCTGAGCAGGGAGCCCAACTCAGGACTCAGTCCCAGGACCCTAGGACCACAGCTTGAGCCGAAGGCAGCCGCTTAACTGACTGAGCCACCCAGGCGCCCCAGATAAATGGGTTTTTTTTATTTTTGTAAAGACTTGGAGCCACTTGTGAGAAAAAATATAGATGGTAAAATAGTATCATCATGGGTCCTTAGAAAGTATAAATCAGAACTGAAGGTTTGGCCTGGGTTGGGGGAAGAGAGAACACAAGTAAGCAAACCGTCAACTCCCACACCGTTGCTGAATCACCTCTGAGCTCCCAGGCAGCCAAGTCAATAAAGAAGAGTTTCCAGCCACCCAGTTCAATCCGCAACAAGAAAAAAATCTGTTCCTTGGGGGCTTCAAAATCTCACTTTTCAAATCTAGGACTTGATTTTTAAAAATGGCACAATAAGTACAATTAGCATTTTTACAGCATTTATGCAGAATAAATACATTTTAGCACGGAGCTGTTTTTTGTTTTTTTTGTTTTTGNGGACTTGATTTTTAAAAATGGCACAATAAGTACAATTAGCATTTTTACAGCATTTATGCAGAATAAATACATTTTAGCACGGAGCTGTTTTTTATAGACAAAAGCTGAAAGACAGGATGCAAGNTTTTTTTAAAGATTTATTTATTTATTTATTTGACAGAGAGAGAGAGATCACAAGTAGGCAGAGAGGCAGGCAGAGAGAAAGGGAGAGGAGGAAGCAGGCTCCCCGCTGAGCAGAGAGCCCGATGCGGGCCTCGATCCCAGGACGCTGAGATCATGACCCGAGCCGAAAGCAGAGGCCTCAACCCACTGAGCCACCCAGGCGCCCCGGAGCTGTTTTTTATAGACAAAAGCTGAAAGATAGGATGCAACAGCTAAATGACATTTTCATGGATATACAATAGGTATTTATTTTTAAAGGAGAATTCCCACATGAGCCTGTGTTTGGGGTAGAGACTAGTGGAGATAAAAAACAAGCAGAGAGGATCTTGAATGAACTGCAGTGTCAGTAACAAAAAAGGATGACAGACAGAAGCTAGTGGCCTCCACAGAATGAACCAGGGAAATTTTCAAGTTGGGCCAGTGTATAGATTAGAGAAGCCTAACTCCTAAGATGAACAACCCGCAATTCTCATAGGAAGATTTCTTTTTCCACATCACAGCCCCAGGCCAGTCAATGGGAGGGCTCCAGTTTGGGTGGCCGGTCAGAGACACAGGTTCCCTCCGTCCCCTAGAAGAGGGCTTCACAGAAGGCAATGTGGTTACCCATCTTGTTAAAATGAAGGCTGTCAGCCGATAAATTTGGCAGGGGTGGGGTGTTCGTAAGCCCCTACAATCCGGCAAACTCCTAGGTAATGCTAGTGCTACTGAATCGCACTTGGAGTAAGACTTTTTTTTATCTTTCCTAATCTCTACATCTCCCTGAAAAGAGTGTGAGTGCAAGAGGACTGGGTAGAAGATTTAGGTGATGTCCACTCACTTTCCAGTGCCCACAACTCAGTCACATGATGCCACATCACTGTAGGGGAGGTTAGGAAGCGTAGCCCCTGTGGGCTCAGGACTAGAAGGAAATGGAGCGTGGTGACTGCTGAGCATCACCAAGGTCACTAAGGTTCTCCTCCTCCATCAGAAATAGACCTGAAAAAAAAAAAAGGAAGAAAGAAAGAAATAGACCTGACCCCTAGGTTCAGTGCTTGTGCATCCCCCTGGGGTGGACTCGTCTACACTCCCTTCACCTTTAAAAGAACCCATTAACCCATTTAAGCTTTTTAAGAAAAAGAAGTTTGGCCCCAATCCCCCATTTTACCCCGAGAAATGCCTTCTAAAATAGAGCCTAGGGGCATCTGGGTGGCTCAGTCGTTAAGCCTCTGCCTTCGGTTCAGGTCATGATTCCACAGTCCTGGCATCGAGCCCTGCATCAGGCTCCCTGCTCAGTGGGCAGCCTGCTTCTCCCTCTGCCACTCCCCTTCCTTGTGCTCTCTCCCTCTCTGTCAAATAAATAAAACCTTTTAAAAAAAATTATACTTAAAAAGGAAAATAAAAGCCTAAGCAGTGTCAGCCCCATTGCTTTATGGCATCATTTGTTTATAGGTGAGACACTATTTGTCTAGTGCTTCTCACAGAACCTTCTTTCTCCTGGCTGTTCCTGTTGCGTGTGGATCAAGCTCTGCTCGCCCTCCGGCTATGACAGCAAGGCCTTTGCAGCCTTCACTCCAAGGTAGGACAGATGAAAATGTGTGATAGGCCGGATGATAAGTATTTATTTCCTGGCCATCTATGGCTCTTTTCTTAGAATGAGAAATTATCCTCTGGAGTTCCAGTTCCACGGTCGATATGTTTCACAGAACAGCAGTGGTGAGAGTTCTCCATTAAACCACCGTTGGGATTCTTTTCCACGTGTCCCATAAATGTGCTTCGTATTTATCTGGAACGAAATTGACATTCAGGGAGTCAGGTAGAAAATTGGTTTGTGAGAATTATGGATACTAATGCCAACAACCTGGAGCCATCCAACCCCACTGAGCATGGAGACTTAGCGGCCACTTTGAAAGACTGAGATGCGGCTGCCACATTCGTGCTAGTTATTTATGGACTGCTGTTTGCACATTCCTCCCGGTAGGAGAGAGAAGGAGGAACGGGGCTGGCCCAGCACAGTTTGCTCTGTCAATACGGGAACGCAAAATCGGAATGCCAGAGGATGCAGCCCAAGGAGACAGTGTGGGTAGGAGGCCAGGGGCTGTTCCCACTTCCAACGTAGCTGGAAAACAGAGGGGCAGAAGTGGCTTGGTGGCTGGTCTCATAGTTTCTGGGGCTACTTGGGCTCTTGACGCTCTGTTCTCACTCTAGGGGTTAGAAGGTTTGTGAATACCAGTTTGCAGGAGTAGATGGGTATCTTAATGAATTTTGATGATCACAGCCAGAGACCCAAGATCTGGAATCTGCCCTACTATCCTCTCTACTGACCTACAAGAGGTTCCCGAGCCTGCTACATGACCTTGGCCCATTGGGAATCTGAGTGCTATTAAATAACAAAAGTTTAAGGAGATTTTAAAGATCGAATTGGCCTTATTAACTGATTCATGAATTGGGCAGCATTCCTTCTAGCAGTAGAGGGGAGCCCTGAAGGACTACAGAAAAGGATAGTTTTTTTTTAAGGTGGGGGGGTGGAAATTATTAGCAAAGAATCCATTGTTTTACACAAGGTCGCCCTCCTAAGGGGAAGAGATGGGGTCTATCAGGAAATTTCCTAGTGCTGACCAGGAAATTTCCATATTGACTGGTTAAAGGTTATATTCCTAGGGGCTTGAAACTGCGGTTAGGTTAGGTATTCAATCTTGGCTTACTGACTTGGGACCTTAACCTAAGTGATGGCATTTTGGGTCTGTGGTTTTCTTTTCAACAGTGCTTTTCATAAAGAGCTGTATGAGTGCCTGCTGATGCTAGCACTGAGGGCTGCCAAGGCCTGGTGGGAGCACAAACTTAGGCTTGAAGTCAATGAAAAACCTTCTAGGGCTTGCCCCTGCTCGTGCATGACTCCAGGAGAGTGGCAGGCCTGGACTTTGCTCTCTCGATGCTCATCTCATCCTAGTCCTGCCATGGTTGGGATATTAACCTAGACAGTCTGTCTTCAGAGCTGACTCCCGCCTGTTTGAGCAGAATAGTAATCACAGGAAACACGCCTAGTTTGGGGTGGGGAGGGGGGTTGGCTAAGATGAGGGCAGAGGGGTTTGAAGGAAGCCAGCTTCATTTCCCTAGGAGGCAGCAGGTTCCAGCATGGCTCACTGATGCCTGATGAGGGAGGTTTGGTGCCTTGACTCTGAATAGGTCCTCCCACTTGTCAACTGATGGGGTTTTGGAATAGAGGTGAGGTAAGGTGGGGTGGAGTCCAGAGCCGATGACCAAGAAAGAATTCTTGAGATGTCTTTGGTGCAGAATGGTGGTTTTTTTAAGCAGGGGGACAGGACCCATGGGCAGAAAGAGCTGCTGCACTGCTGTTATGAGGAGTGGCTGATTATATGCTACGGGGTTGGGGCAGGTAAGGAAAAAGGGAGGTTTCTGAAAGAACTTCTGTATTCTGAAGAAGACTCACAGGATACTGGAGGAGTTGCCATTGTCAAGTTAAGGTTGCTTATCCCTCTAGTAAGGCCTTAACGTTTAGATAGTTGGTAACTTCCTGGAGGAACATCACACTCTGCCCACTTTAAATATCTGTCGATGGGCTGGGGGTTATAAAGACATTAAATTGTATTTACATTCCCTTTTGGAAGCTATTGCTTAGGCTTTTGTAAGTAAACTGAGGGAGACTCAGGGCTCACAGGATCATGGTCTCTACAGGTAACTATTTGTTTTTCCTTTAGGGCAGTCAGGAGTGCCTGAGGAATGTCACGAATATCCCATGGCGGGAAGGGGTGCAGGGTCTCAGCCTCTGCTTTGTCCTCAGCTTGCCTTCTGTTTCCGCATCATCTCCAGTCCCCTACTTCAGGAGGCCTGCTTCCTTCATGTGTCTTAGCAGTCGGGTCCTGCCCACGGTGCCCTCCTGGTGGTCCTGAGGTCTGGGGGGATGTGTCCCATTGCAGGTTCTGGATGTGTTGTGCTCCCTCTGTCTCTGCAACGGGGTGGCTGTCAGAGCCAACCAGAATCTGATTTGTGACAACTTGCTGCCCCGGAGAAACCTGCTCCTGCAGACACGGCTGATTAATGATGTGACAAGGTAAGGTCCCCACAATCATTCCAAAGTGTCCGTCTTGTCTCCAGACAGGAAAGGAAGAGGGCTAGTGCTGCCTACCCATCATTCTCCTGGTGAAGTTGGCATGGGAGATGAGAGTGGGACAGTTGTGTATACTGTGTTAGGACCTCGTACTCCAACCCCTTTCTCTGAGTTTCAAACTTTTCCCCTGAAGTAACCAACAGTGGAGGGTATGTTCCACCTGAAGGCTGAAGAATTTGACCGAAAGTGGTCTGCCATGTTACATGCTCTACTTTAACATAGGTCTTGTACATTCTCCATAACATATTCAATTTTATTGTAGTAAGCCACATTTTTTTCTTAAAATCTTCTAATAGAATGGATGTCCCATGTTGATCCTGTGGTTTCTTGCATCCTCTGGCCCATGGCCATTGACCTGAGATCATTGACCTGATCTGTGAAGACTAAGATGAAGAGCCTGGGCTCACACAGAATCCTAGCCTGCTGCTCCATAGTGCAGCCACATGGGAGTCGTGTGAACTCACTGGCCTTGCATCACACAGGCCTAAGGTTCTTGAGCAATTTTCTACCTAGGCTCACTCCCTAATCTACAGGGTGAGGAAAGAACGTCTCTGAAGTTCAGAGCAAATCGGAGCCATCCACAGAGATTTTGTTTTGGTACCAGTCTGGTTTTCCCTTGCCCACCCAAAATGGGGCACAACCTCCAGCCCAGAAGAGTGGACATCTAAGAATAGTGTTCCAGTTGGAGAGAAGGTTCAAATGCTTTGTCCTGAGATTCTAACCATTTTGCTGGATATCTTAAATCCTCCAGCCCTTAACAAGGTTGGCTAAGAGTGACTTCTGTTCCCCTCTCCCCTTTTTTGCCTTTTTAGGTTGAATTTTATTTTTTTTCAGCTTCATTTATTGAGGTATAATAAACAAAATTGTAGGTTATTTAGAGTGTAGAGTGTGATGATTTAATATACATATACACTGTGAAAGGGTCTGCCCCACAGGTTCATTAACATATCCTTGACTTCACATATTTACCTTTTCTGTGCATATGTGAGAACATTTAGGTTCTACTCTCTCGGTAAAGTTCAATTGTGCAATACAGTGTCATCAACTACAGTTACCATGTTATACATTCCATCCTCGCACCTTATGCATCTTATAACTGGAAGTCTGTACCCTTTTACTAGCCTCTCTTTATCCCACCTTCCTCCTCAACCCCCGGCAAGCACTTGTCTACTCTCTGTTTCTAGGAGTTTGATTTTTTTTTTTTTTTTTTTTTTTGTAGTTCCACATATAAGTAGTTGCATGCAGTATTTGTCTTTCTCTGCTTGGCATCTGTCTCTTTCTTTCTTTCTTTCTTTCCTTTTCTTTCCCTTCTTCCATCCTTCCTTCCCTTCTTTCTTTTCTTTTCCCTTCCCTTCTTTTCTTTTTTCTTTCCTTTCCTTTCTTTCTTTCTTTCTTTCTTTCTTTCTTTCTTTCTTTCTGTCTAGCTTACTTCTAATAGTGATTTCTTAATGCTTTTAAGAGGCCATTCTTATATGTAATGCTTAGTTGAAAAGCTGCTGCTGTGAGAATGGGGATGCTTGGACTGGTTCCTCAGGAGATGGGAACTGAGTAAGTTATTTCTTCCACTTACAGAAAGAAACAAGTGTCTGTAGTTACACAGCTCTGTGAAATTTTCAGCATCTTTTATCCACAGTCAACACTTAACAAGTGTTGGTTGCCTTCAATGGAATAAGGAGACATTCTTTATATTTTTAAACAGAATTAATGGCCTGACACTTCCCACTAAGAACTTGATCAAGTGTTAGAGACTCTAAGCTTTTTCTACTTTAGAGTAGTAATACAAGAAACACAAAGTTGCTCTTGCCTTCAGTTTGCAGTGTGCCCTGGGATCCTACTCAACTTGCTCTCTGTTTTTCTGGGTGCCTGAGTCTGTAGGTGCCACCTCTCCCATGTTTCATTTCAGCATTCGGCCTAACATCTTCCTGGGAGTCGCCGAGGGCTCGGCGCAGTACAAGAAGTGGTACTTCGAGCTGATCATCGACCAGGTGGACCCCTTCCTAACAGCTGAGCCCACACACCTGCGGGTGGGCTGGGCCTCCTCCTCAGGCTATGCTCCATACCCTGGCGGGGGAGAAGGATGGGGAGGCAATGGCGTCGGCGATGACCTCTACTCTTACGGCTTTGACGGACTTCACCTTTGGTCAGGTGAGCGCCTTGCAGAGCTTTGGCCCTTTGTCCCTTCCTGTGGATGATCAAAGCTTGAATTGTTCAGGCTGCAATGATCGTTCTCTGTTGAAATGATACAGATGCAGGAGTCTCAACTAATGAGATGGTGGGAAGAGCACCGCAATTGACATGAGACTGTCCAGCTTTGAAACCATGATTCTAGGACTTCCAGCTGTGTGACCCAGTGTGGATCACACAACCATTCTCAAGCTCAGTGTCTGTATCTGTACAGACCTTATAGGATATTCAGGACCACAGAGTCAAACAAGGAAAGAGACTCAACATTTATTTACTGGGCAGTGAGCTACATACCTTTTATACATTGTTTTTCCTCACTTTATTTTGACAATGATCCCTTAATGTGGGTAATACCGACCTCGAGTTGCATATGTGGAAACAACACAAAGATATATAAGGAATGTATTGCAGTCACTCAGAGAAGGATCCAGATCTGACTACAAGTCCACCGTCCTGTCATGCAGCATGTTGCTTCACGATACACTTTATAAAATGTCTGGATCTGTGCCTGACATATCGTAAATGCCAGTCACTTAAAAAAATTCAAAACTTCCTTTTTAAAAAGACTCGGATGCTTTCCCCAAACATGTGCATGGCCTATGCCTGGAGGAATGGGTTAGCTTCTGCCTGGATGAAAACAGAGGACTGAGTTTTGGGCTTTCACCGAGACGCAGAAGTCTAGCTGTTCTGTCGTCCACAGTGTGTTGTATCTGTATCTTTTGCACACCTGACATTGGAGTTGTGTCCCTTATAGAAATCCCTTATGTAAGCGTGCCTCTTACGTAAGAAAGCATGACACATATTCTCCCCCAAATCCAGTACGAGGGCAAAGTTTGTCTCTACAACACAAACCTATATATTTTCTTTTGTAACTGGGAACTACATAACCCATCCCATTTTCCTTCCTCCCTCAACCTTTAGGCTAAAACCATCAGCTTGGATTCTGATGACGTTTCTTATGGTTGGTCTGTATTTTCAGGTTGGTCCATATGGGTTTTAAGTTTTTAGTGCTGTTATACGTTCAGTAAATATTTAAAAATTTTTAGAAATGGTGTCAATTTATTTATTTATCCTGGATTATTTGGAGGAAGAAAAAAAATCCCCTGTCTGCATTTTGTGTGTCCTAGGGACAGCATGGTGCAGACAAAAGCAGATGCGAAATGGCAGGATGATGGGTTAGAGTGAAGGGAAAGCCTTGACTTGTTGTTCTCTTATCCTCCCAACTTACCCTTCCTTGGTTCCGTCTTCATGGGGAGTGGGGGTGGATCTTCCCTTCTTGGTTTGTGGAGCCCATGTGTGGCTGTACAGGAGTACCCTTCGTGTATGTTATCCATGGATGTCGTAAGGCTCTCAGAAAGCTGTCTCAGGAGAAGTGATCTGAAAACGAGTTCTTATGCTTGTACATATCTACATCTGAGTTTGGTAGGGTTCAATCTGTGAGTTAATGAGCAGAATTGACTTGAGAAAATCATTCCCCCCACTACCTACTGGGTGCTGCTCATCTCCTACCATCTTGTCACCATAACCCAAGCTATAATCCCAGGCTACACCTGAAGAGAACTCTGCCTGGGGATTGGTTAAGGAAATATGAAGGACACCTAGACCGTTGGGTGAAACAGATTGGACCTTGTTTCAAAGAGAAACCATTCTCAAAGGAAAAATTTTCCTCAGTCCTTCCCAGATTTTGTAGCACTCTATGGTGCACTTGGTATATCCCTTCACAAAATTTGCAAAATGAATACGTCAGTGAGTCAGGAGACAGAGAGCCCAATGCTTCCAGAAAATACTACTGTTGGCATTTCAGACTCTGAACATCCATCTAGTTGTGTATCATTCCAGGAGTGTGCAGCACTCCCGTCATCCCTCTTGTCTCCTCAGAAGACTAGGAAGCTGGATGTGCTAAGCCTACACAAGTCATCACTTGCAGTGTCCCTTCCAATTGGTGAAAGGGGAAAGGGGCTTGGGACTCACCACTTCAAATGCTAATTTGGCTCTCTGGACGTTGCCCACACTTAGTAATACAATGCCATATAGGTGGGAGCCTGGGTGGCTCAGTCAGTTAAGCACCTGCCTTCAACTCAGGTCATGATCCCAGGGTCCTCGGATCAAGTCCCACATGGGGCTCCTTGCTCATTGAGGAGCCTGCTTCTCCCTCTTTCACTCCCCCTACTTATGCTCTCACTCTCTCTCTGTCAAATAAATAAATAAAATCTTAAAAAAAAATAATAATGGCATATAGGTGTGTTCAAAAGCCTCACCCCCTCAGTCCTCAGCATCTGATGAGATGTGGAGAAACCAACGTCTACAAGACTTACATCTTTCATGCTCATTAAAACACAAAGCGTCCTTGGGTCTGGCATTATTCTGAATTCCCCACCCAGAACACAAGGAACATATATCTGGCAGAAGGCACTGCAGGTAAATATGCCAACGTGTGCTCCAGTGGAAGAAATAAGGTCTCTGTTAATGACTCCCACCAGGACAGCAGTGAATTTTGGACTACCTGATGAAAAGATAATTGTTGGATGAAGAAATGAAATGGAAATGATAGTCCAGCTTACTGCAGGAGGGAGTGGGGGTGGCAAGGAGAGATGCTGGGAACTGACAGTTCCTGACAGTTTTTCTCCTTTCCTTCAGAGGTAAATGCCCAGGTCCATTAACTTTAAACTTATCTGTATGCGTAAATTAAGTGACTGCCTTGAACTGATCTTTAATGTATTTATTAAAGTCAATAGATATTGTCATCATTGGAAGGAATTATAGTGCCCCTAACACGTTGTCACTGGAAAGAATCAAGAAGAAAAGGCATGGCTTTGGATTTATGCCTGGGTTTGAATCCCAGCTCTTCTATTGACTGATCTTTTTTTCTACAAAGAGAAAATTACTTAACCTCCAGAGACTTGGTTTCCTCAGATAAAATGAAAATTATATAGGTTCTTAAATTTAAATGAGGTGAGGCACCTGGGTGGTTCAGTCAGTTGAGCATCCAACTCTCAATTTTGGCTCAGCTCATGATCTAAGGGCTGTGAGGTTGAGCCCTGCATTGGGCTCTACTCTCAGTGCAGAGTCTGCTAAAACTGTCTCTCTCCCTCTCCCTCTGCCCCTCTCCCCAGTCACACACTGTCTCACTCTCTGTCTCTAAAATAACTAAATTAATAAATAAGCATAAGGAACATGAAGTTCTTGACACATTTGATACCCAGTAAATATGATCTCCTTTTCTTGTCTGTGGAGTTATAGAAACAAAAACGATAATAATAGTATTTATTGTGGGTTACAATGTGTCGAGCACTCTTCTAATCACTCTGCAGAGAATAATTCATTCAAAACCCGAAACAACCGGGGCACCTGGGTGGTTCTGGAAATGCCCATTTACCGCTACATGCTGTACCTCTTGGGTGGTGTACAGGACATCAGTCATTTGTTTCATTAAAATCATAGGAATCATCATGGTACCTTACAAACAACCCTTGACAGCATCTCTGTGGGCATTACTGTCCCCATTTCATAGATGTAGAAGCTGATTTTCTAGTAAAATCACCTGTCAAGATTCATGTAACATGTAAAGACTTGGTATTTGAACTCAGCCCTCCGTGACTTCATGTCTGCTCCCCGCCCCAAGACCACCTCCCTATGGAGCAATTTGAAGGACAAGTGTCTTGTTTAAATGTGAGGTACAGGACCCTTCTCAATCATTCGGAGCCTCAAAAAGCCCTCACAGGGTTAGGGATTTCTTCCTTTCAATGAGAACAGATTTATTAAACAGTGTACAGAAGCCATTGCACAATTCCCTTCTAGTTGGAAAATCTTCACACTACTCAAATTTTAAAATTAAATATACATTATCAGATGATCTTTTACAACATGAATATTATATGAAATGGACTTTTTTATTCAAATAGACTTCCCAAGACATTGCTCTAAGTACTAAGTATATGCTTCCTACCTGGTAATTATCCACAGTCTCCCTTTAGTTTATAGATAATATGGGTCCCAACTCTGTATTCTGCAAACATTTTAAAAATAGGCTCAAGCTCTGACTTCACTTTGCCTGTTGATGATCTTTGTGCTCCAGCAGCAGCTTCTACTTGGTGCCCATTCTCTTAGAATAAAGGAATTTTGTAAAAGGCAGTGGCATTTACCACCAGGATAGAATTGCTCATCCTGGTGGTGGTTTTCCACCGAGGGAAGAAGCCAGACAAGAGAAACTCTCCCAGCTGCCATTCCTCGGGAAGATCACTTGGCAACTATGGCATATTCAAGGCTAAATAAAGCTTGGAACTCAGCTTCTGATGGCATCAAAGCACTGCTATAGATGAAGACTGTCCCTCGTGAAAGCCGCTCTGGATCTTCAGGGTGACCAAGGCTGACAGAGGAGCCAACATTGCTCTCTGGGCCAGTGGTAAGAGCGGGCATTGGCATCACCATGCAACACTGTCAGCGTGTCCCAGTTTAGAGGAGTCTCGGAACAGTAAAGGAGCTTCTGTATTTGTATTTTTCTCATGCAAGGATCTGAATACCTTTAAGGTTAGCTGACCCACCAAGCCTTTCTGTTAACTTCTTGATGTTCCCAAGTTCACAGAAGTCTCATGGAATATTTTCAAATGAGTACCATGATATCATCCAAAAGTTACATGAAAGGAAAAAGAAACATTCCAAGCAGGAAAGATGGGTTTTAATGGGAACATAGGAAAGACTGAGGATGAGACCATTGTAGCAGGATTTGCTGTGTTTTAATATCATCGATTCCTTTCATAGCAGACTTGATTATGATAATGAGGAAAAGATTTGGGGACCTGGGATACCTAAACTCCAAAAAAGGAACCAAGAGTGCTCAGGCTACTCAGAGAAACTGGAAATGTGTCAAACCTATGTGCTCTTCAAGTCGGGCTTAGATTCCTTTGTTTTAAATGAACTTGTTCCTCGTTCTCCATAATGAAGCAAGGTATTAAGTTACAACAGCCAATTCCATGGCCTTTTCAGACGAATGTGTGTGTCATTGCACTATTGTGGTGTAAATAATCCAAGTTGTATGTTAGGTCCAGCTTTGTTCCCCTACCACATCTCCTCCTCAAACTCCCATTAACTCCTATAATCCTGCCTTATTACTTCCATCTGGATTACTCTTATTTATCTAGTGGATCTTTGATCCTTTGAATTTTGTCCCATGCTCCTAGGCCGACTTGGCACCTTCTACCTTAGAAGACATTACCTTGTGTACATCTCCATTCCAATAATTACATTGAATTGTAATTCTTTATTTAAATGTTTATTTCCCACCAGATTATGGATTTATTAGGGGCAGGAACTGGATTTTCTGTCCTTGATCCCAGCCCCACACCCAGTATGTCACCATGTAGAGCCTCATGAGTGTTTGCAGAAGAGTAGGAAGAAACCAATATGATTTTGTCAGTTGCCGCTAATAACCAAAAGGAGGTACCTAATACTTTTTATTAGGGACAGTAAAGCAGTTTCACTGTTTTTATATATTTTTTAAGATTTTATTTGTTTATTTGACAGAGACAGTGAGAGAGGCAATACAAGCAGAGAGAGTGGGAGAGGGAGAAGCAGGTTTCCTGCTAAGCAGGGAGCCCCATGAGGGGCCCAATCCCAGGACCCTGGAATCATGACTTGAGCCCAAGGCAGATGCTTAACGATTGAACATCCCAGGTCCCCAGCAGTTACACTATTTTAAATTCCACAACTTTGTTTAGAACCTACTACTAGAATAGCAGTAACCACTGGAAACATTAAAAAGTTCTAAGCTGAGATAAGAAACATTACATATCGGGCACCTGGGTGGCTCAGTGGGTTAAAGCCTCTGCCTTCGGCTCAGGTCATGATCTCAGGGTCCTGGGATCGAGGCCCGCATCTGGTCCCTGCTCAGCAGGGAGCCTGCTTCCTCCTCTCTCTCTGCCTGCCTCTCTGCCTACTTGTAATCTCTCTGTCAAATAAATAAATAAAACCTTTAAAAAAAAAAAAGAAATGTTACCTATCATAGATACATGTACAAAATTTGTAAACAACTCATGTACCCATCTTAAGAGGGTTTTTTATTCTTATGGCATATTATGAAGCCATTAAAATGCAGTTTCTAATAAATATTCCATTATACAATCAAGTGTTTGTGATTAGAAAAAACAAGTCACAAAACCTACAGTATCCTAGTTTGGGTGAAGAGTGTGTATGTGTGTATGTTCGAAAGTAAAAGCATTTTTTTATTGAGTTACATTGTTTCCTTATGTATATTCTTCTATATGTATGACAAACATTTGTAATGAACATGTATTACTTCTGCAATAAAAAAAGACATATTTTTGTAAAATTTTTTGCCTGAAACTCCATTCTAATCCCTAATGTGTGCCTCTTCACTGCTCTCTTGCCAGTAGAATTGTAAATTTGGTAGGGGATGGGCGAGAGAGTTATGATGATTTACTTTGAGAACTTCAGAATGAGATGGTGTGACACAGAAATCCTGAGTGGTGATTTTCTCATGACTTTAAGTAAGGTCAGGAAATGACAGATCATCTTATGAAAGAGATACGTGGTAATAGGAACAAAAATCACCCATACAGTATATAATGGGCAATGTGTTTCCCTGCTGGTACGAACTCCCATAGAATTCTTTAAAACAAGCAAACTGTGCCTCATGGTTTGATGGCCGGATGACCTTGCTTTTATTCACTTTAACAACTCCTACATCCAGCGCTAATGTGGTGATACCTTTAGAGGAACTGGAAGAGGGCAAGGTCTTTGGGCATCTATGAATAAACACACATGCACGCATGCCATAGGACCCACACCCAGCAAAGCAATTTGTTCATTACTTCAGACACCAGGCCAGAATCTGAGCACACATTGAGGGGCTTGAATTCACGTTCATTCTCATTGCTGGCGGTTTGAGGGTTGCCTCTGAGACTCCCCTTGTCTTGGGCTGCTTTCTCACAAGCTCAGGAAATCCTTTCTTGTCGCTCACCTCATGCCGGGAGAGCCAAGTTGTGTTTCAAACGCACTCGCATATCCAGATGTGTGTGCCACCATGCCACCCCCCATGGGTGGCCTGGGAGCGCCTTCTCCAGAGTCCCACACACCTTCTTGTTCCTTGCTCACCAGGCCGCATACCCAGACCCGTAGCCTCCATCAACCAGCACCTCCTGAGATCAGACGACGTGGTGAGCTGTTGCCTGGACCTCGGAGTGCCCAGCATCTCCTTCCGCATCAACGGGCAGCCTGTGCAAGGGATGTTTGAGAACTTCAATACAGATGGGCTCTTCTTCCCCGTGGTGAGCTTCTCAGCAGGTATCAAGTAAGTGAAGGCTGGGATTTCATGAAGGTAGCTGTTAGCCCACCTCCCCACCACTCCCGTGAGCGGGGAAACATGATAATGTCTCTTAGGACTTCCATGCCATGGGGGACTTCCCTGCATGCACCACCCCCAAAAATGATAGTGAAAGCAGGAGAGTAATCCAGAATCATTGACTCAGTAGATTCTTGTTGAATACATACCTACTGCCAAGAGTTTTATAATGTCTCCATATAGTAAGATAAATAAGATCTATGTAGAAGCTTGCTTTAATCATTATTTTGAAAATTACATGCTCATAATTAAAAATTTGAAAGATACAGTTATAAGTAAGACAGTATCAACCATGATCTCAATATGTAATGTCTGCTGATATTTTGGTGTATTTCCGAGTCTTTTATTCTATACGTATATGGGGATTTTTTAATTGACATCACACTGTATATGAAGTTTTACGTCTTGATTATTTTTCATTCAACAATACATTATGAGCCTTTTCCTGAGTCATTAAGTATCCTCCTAAAACAATTTTTATAGCCATATAATATTCTTTTATTGGCTGTCCCGTTATATAGCCATTACTTGTTTTTAGACTTTCATGCCAATTTCATTTTTATAAGTAAAATTATTATGGACATCCTTGAGCATACCTCTGTCTGCATTTCTGTTAAGATCCTTCTAGAAGGAGGTCAAAAGGTACGAACTTTTTGAAGTCTGAATTTATAGTCACGTAGCCAAGTAGATTTTTCAGGAAGATTGTATGGAACATTTCAGAAATCAGGATCAACAACTTTGAAATCTCAAAAGCTCTAAAACCCATACTTTTTTTTTATAACTCATTTTACTGCAGACTTTGACCTGAACTCATTTTATGGTAAAATTGTTGTCAACAGAAATCAGGCTGCTTTTAGTCTTTCATTTATTTTACTTCTTTTGAATATTTGCATGTTTAACTGCAGAAATACTAATGTGTTTGATTATGAGGTTCAGCTCCTCACCTGGCTGGGGGTTCTATTTAATACATACTGTGTAGACTTTCTTTTTTAAAATGTAAAGAATTCTGAAGTCTGAAACACAATTCAAAAATTTCCAGATATAGGATTTGGGCCTATAGTATCATTTAAAGCAACATATGGAAATATCCAACCGATTGGATCTTCATTAACTTTTACTGTTACTGGTTATTTTTCATCTTTGCCAATTTGAGAATAACTGAAAGTTTTAATTTCCTATTTATTTGATTACCAATGTACCAATGTGGTTAAGCATTTTTTTTTTTTTTTTGCTTATTGTTCTTACATGTTATCTCAGCCCAATGTTTTTATTTTGTGTTCTCTGCCTTTCTGGTATTAATTTTAAGGGCAATTTTTTCTACATTAAGACTATTTAAAATACTGCTTTATTGGTTTTGAATATATTTCCCATTTCATGATTTACATTTTCACACTTAGTTTTATTTTTCTGTTGTTTTATGTTTTTCCCTTTTATAAAAACAATGCAAGTCAAGGAAATACCAAGAACCCAAAATGATACTACCCAGAGATAATCATATTACCTTTTTATTTATCTATCTCAATATTTTTACACTAAATTAGATTGATACTACACAAGCTGTTTTTCTACATACTGTTGTGAGCTGTTTTGTTCATGGCTCTGCCTCTTCCCTTGTGCCAAGGGAAGTTGGCAAGTTAGATGCTGTATTTTTTTTATTTTTATTTTTTAAAGATTTTGTTTATTTGACAGAGAGAGTCAGCAAGAGCGGGAACACAAGCAGGGGAAGTGGGAGAGGGAAAAGCAGTCTACCCGCTGAGCAGGGAGCCTAACGCAGGGGTCGATCCTGGGACCTGGATCATGACCTGAGCTGAAGGCAGATGCTTAAAGATTGAGCCACCCAGGCGCCCCAGATCCTTATTTTTTTTTGTCTGACTATACGTTTTAATGTCTAAGACAAGACCCCATTATGAGTCTTCTTCCCCAAGATTTTCTTAGTCATTCTTGATTCCCGTTTGTTAAAGAGATAACAGTCCACTGAGTGGGAAACTAGAGTCAACACAGAATCACACTGGTTTCCGTGGAAGCCATTGGAAAAAGTCATAAGAAGAGGGGTGTGGAGGACAGATGCTTGGAGTTCGGACCACAGAGAAACCATCTCAGAGCTCAGGGGTGGATTTCCAAAGTGATGGCACCATAATAGGCCTCAGCACCTCAGGTAGACTGATAAACCAAGACATGTTCATATATCTTCCAGAAGAGGACAAAATTTTAGTTCTGTTTCAGTTAAGTAATTTAAAAATAAAGATTTATCCTTTGGAAATGATATTCAGCCTTTGGCATTTGACAGTTATGCAAATACACATGGTATAAGCTAATGTATGTTTGCAAACATACAGAGTGACACAGAATACAGATATATACACACACATATTTATAAACCTATTTGTGTAAATGGATACAGTATATTTAAAATTAAATATTATTGTTAGAGATTCTTTTAACAAATGGAGACCCACTGTAGTAAACTTCACTAGGGCTGCAAATCTGCTCATCAGTGTTTCAAGCCAGAGAATCTTCTATCAGCCCCAGTGACTATATTGTAGAGTTGCAAGTTTTTTACTCACGTTTTTCTCCGCTAGGGATATTCCCATTAATAAAAAATAAAATAAAATAAATAGATTTTTTTAAAAAAGAATTTCATTCCAGTTCTCCCATTTTAAATGTGACATAACCTGTTGCTCTTCACTGATACCCATAAGAGGTGTGTAGAAAACAAGGAACACTGTTGAAGGAGACACTGTAAGCACAAAGAGAACTGATTGGAACAGAGACCCTTGGCAGTCGGGAGTGGAGTGGTGAACCAGCATATGCCCCATTGTACATCCTCCCAACTTTATTCCCCAGGAAGAAAGAGAATGAGTAGAAATTTAGATACAGTGTAACTGCATTTGGGTCATCCACTTGTTGGCTCAATACCTTCTTTGGAAAGACAGGTCACTCTGAGCAGTCTGTTCCCAGGACCACACCTGCCTGGGTAGCTAATGGTCTTGGTCACCCAGCATCACCGCCCTTCCCTTCTTTGTTTTGACCACATCCCACTCTCTGGGTTTTACTTGTTTTCAGAGCAAGTACACCTGCTTCTCCAGTATCTCATCCAAGAGAAGTGCTTAGCCAGAAGTCAGATCTCTGAAGAAAAGGACCTTTTTTTAGTTTGCTGGCTAGGAGACTTTTGCAACTCCATACAAGAATCTCGTATAATGATTTTTAATCATTAACTCATCCATCCAATAACCCTCGGAGCAATGAGATAGAATTTTTAAGTGTGTGAATTTATTTATTTATTTATTTATTTATTTATTTATTTATTTATTTAGGCAAGGACTTCTAGAAATCTCTTGGCAAAGAACTGCAGCTAGCAGGTGAAGAAATAGGTGATTCAAATGTATCCACATATAGAAGATGCTTCTAGCACTTCTTTTCCAGGTTAGAGCATGCAGCCCTCTCAGTGCACAGGAAAAAGAGAAGCAAAGTTCCAAGATTAGACAACTCCTTTTTCTTATCCATTTGTAAGGCACAACTGGTGAGAGAATTTAAGAAAATGAAGAGTCCAGATGTGTTGGCTTGAAAGGTTTATACCTTAGCTATGAAAGCCACTTGCTTAGATCCCCTGAGCAGGTAGAAAGCTAAAACATGGTGCCAGGGGGCTTGATGTCTCCCAAGACTCCTTTCTGTCAGGAAAACGTTGCCTCTGACATATTCCTGTCTTTGGTTCTCAGAATGTGATATGATCTGAGGAGAGATGGAATTGAGAGCACATTTGGAAAATACATTTTACTGAAGTATATCCAAGTCCCTCATGTGATATCTTCAGTCATTCTCAGTGCCGCTCCTATGTTGGAGAGTAGCCAATTAATTTATTTTTATTTGTGAGCAAATGGGATCAATATACCAATACTCTCATATCAACCAGTAAACTATGATTTGGTGCTGAAACCCAGAAGTTTCTCTCTATATTACTTTAGTTCAGTTGTACAGAAACCTAGAGAGAGAAACCAGGATATTAATTCCAAGTTAATTAAAAAACCTTATTGAAAATAAATATGGTTAATAACAGAGTTGATCTAGGCGACCGAGTCCTCTGTGCCAAGTTCCACTGTGAGTGGTCAAGGTGAGGAAGGCAAACAGAAATGCGGAGGCCTGGGGCGCCTGCGTGGCTTAGTTGGTTAAGCATCCAACTCTTGATTTCAGATCAGGTCATGACCTCAGGGTTGTGAGATTGAGCCTCGCGTAGGGCTCCATGCCAAGCGTGGAGTCCACTTAAGATTCTCTCCCTCCACCCCTCCCCTGCAACACACTCGTGTGCACATGTGCACACACTCTCACTCTCTCTTAAAAGAAAAAAATTGCTGAGTCCCTCTTAAAGCAGTGTTACATGTCAAGGATGACACTGCTCCCAAAAGTGTAAATTTGAAAGCTAAAAGAATAAGATTTTATTTTTCATATACAAAATAATAATAATACAATTGAAAAGAAATTTTTGTTTTCACCCAATTTAGTAGAATACTTGCCTGTTTTTATAGTGTCTCTCCCAGCAAGGTACAAGGTCATGCCTATCTAGGAAGAGAGTCTTTTCCCATCACAGAAACATTCCAGACTGTTTCTCATATATATTTTCAACTCATGTGTGGCTTCTAAGCTAGATTTCTGTTTACACCCCCATTTCCTCCTATTTAATGGTCTTTGTTGAGGTCACAGTCTTGAATTTGTGACCCCATAATTATTTTTATAACTGCAAACTATGATGTTAATAATACCTGATTAAGATGTCCCTACCAGCAGTCATCAAAAAGCAAAAATCTTTTTCAATTAGATTTACCCACAGTGAAGTCAAAGGCAGCATGAGTAATTACTAACAAAATCCACAAATCAATATGTACTCTCTCTTCTAACTATTATGAATGTGCCTCCTTGGTTCTCTTCTCAGTGTGGTTTGTTTATGGATACTATTCATGCAGTAGGCCCTCAATGTAACAACCCTGTTTGGTTATAGGACAGAATTTGGGATGAGGTATGCGTACCTTGGAAACCACCCAGAAAGTCAAGTTACTTAAATGCCAGCCAACCCCTTATTAAAATATAGTCTCATCCTTCAAGGTGACATTTTGGCAGGAACCACATAGAGAATGTGACACAGAAGCCCTAGCATACAGTGAGTTGGGGGTGATACTTTATGTTTTGCAGAAAATTGATGAGTTAATCGCTGTAGTAGAATGTATTTTATAGCCATAGTTAAGCCCCCCATAGATCTATTTAATTTTCTCACATAACTCTTTTACCAGCCCTTTCTGATTTATAAAAACAATATCCAAAGGTGGTTGGTATTTGTGGTTGCTGTTTGTTTTCTGTTGGTTTCTACCAGACTTGGCTAAAATTCAGGTAACCAACAGCTTCGCTCTTTCCAGCTTGCTGTGGTCAATGCTGTGGAAATTATTGCCGAGATAAATATACCTCTGTGGAGAACATGATGAGCACTGGTTGGATTGCCCTGGGTGTTCATCAAACACTGGCCAGAAAGAAATATGAATGTGGGAACACATCGCTCAGATTGTTCTCCCTTCTTAGCAATAGGCTGAAGATGCATTTATGAATCATGCCTTCTGAGTTGAATTCAGGTCAGCCAAAGCTTGTTAATTCTTCCTCCTCTTAACCACAGCCTGTATCCTTTTCTTCTCTGGAATCCCTTCCCCGCTGTCTGGGAGAGATTCAATCGCAGATGAGAGGAGTGAGACATCCAGTAAGACAGACTCAAGAGACGTCCCATGTTTGCGAGTAAGCTATGGATAAGGAACCCGAGTCATCCTTCTGGAGCATGACAAAGCCTTGTCTTGATTTTTCCTGAATTTTTTATTCATGGGTCAGTCTTTCAAATCCAAGAACTTGCACTAAGTAGTCTCATCTCTTCTGCACATTGGCAAGCTGTAATGCCTAAGTCTCAAAAGATTAGGTTGAAAATGTTAGCAGGAATTTTTCAGTACAATTTGCTCTGTTTTCAAAATCAGTCAAGTAAATAAAAAAATTCCTCCACATATCCCCAAACTTCACTACTCCTAGGAGTTGCTTACTGAAGCTGTTGCTCATCTCTGAGGTGGAGGGATCTAAGGACATAGTCACTTAGTGTAATCACTTCAGGAAGAAAAAGAAAACCTTTTTTGAGAGCTGATGGAATGTCTTGAGTTGTAGGAAGAACTCCAGAAGACGGTAAGAGGTAGTTTAGTGGAAAAGATTAAATCGATTAATGAAATTGATTTTAAAATCCATTAATGTAGAGGAAAAATCCCAGGATCAAGAAGAACTAATTTTAATGAACTCAATTCTTAAATTATCTTTTTATTTTAAATTTAACATTTTCTGTGAGGCCGGGAGATTCTGTAGAGCTCAAGGAGCAACAAAGAATGCATCTGGAGAAGAGACATTTACATTCTCATTGGAAATTTCTCATTTGTGAGTGGGGCAAAGGATTCAAATGATAAACCTTCAGGGCCAGATACCAGATTTATTGAAAGAAGTAGACTAGGTGTCTGTAACTGTTGTTTTTCTTGCTACCCCTTCAAATTCGTGCTCTGGGCAAGTTTTCAGGCAGCCTCTGTAACTTTTATTACTCCTTGTAAGAATGAGAACAGTCTTGTTGGTAACATAAAAGTACCATCTATTTGGCTATAAAAACTCAGATTTGTATGCAGTTGATGTGAGAGGCTTTCCCATTGGGCTTTGCAGTCAGAGCCCAGGAGGCCCAGCTCCTCCCAGGTCAGCCAGCTCTGCCCCAGACCCTCTGCTGAGCCCAGGGAGAGCTGCGGAGGGGGGGAGGCGGAGGGGTAGAGCCTGTGGTGTTGGGAGTTGGTGCAGCTGCGGCTGGCAGCCCGCCTCTGTGTAATGACTTGTAGCCCTTAACGCAATTGCTGCTGCTTTCTCTTCTCTGACCCTACTGTAGTTTCCTTGGAGCCTTAGGCCAGGATCATCTCCCTGCCGTTCTTTCTACACAGGCTTTACCACCTGTGCTGGCTGCTCCCTTCTGGCTGACCCCAAGCCCTACTCTGTGTTGCCCTCCCATGCTTGCGGGCTTCCCACTTCCCCCAGTTCCTGGGTTTCTGAGCTCCGTGCAGTCATTTGCCTTTCTGGGCATAATTCCTTTCAAGATGGCTGACAGCCGGCTCCCTCATAGAGTATCTGGCCTTCTAGGAACATAGCCCTTGGTCCCACCCTGAGCAGGAGGGCAGCTCTTTCCCTTGAGGTCCTCTTTGTCCTTCTCTCTCTCTCTCTTTCTCTCTGTTCTGTCACCAGGCAAACATGTCCCTCACTAAATTCGAGGGGACACTTACAAGCTTCTCAGTGTTCTTAAACACTCAGCATTTGACTTCAGATAGGAGAGCACTCCCTTCCCTTTCTTCCTGACAGCTCTCTCCAAATGACTTCTTTCCCTCTCTTATTAGGGGGAGGCATGTGGTCTATGTGATGGGCCAAAGCTGCATTGGCTATATCATTTCTTGATGGACCCTGACAGTGGATCTAGCATCTCAGGTCAGGGTGTGCAAATATTGGCATCCTCCAAATTATCTGCCTGTGGGACCTCTGTTAAAACTCTAAAAGGGAGAATCCCATTAATTAAAGTGAGTTTCAGGTATTTCTTTTGATTATTCCCTTGAAGCCTCTTATCGCTAGTTATTTCCTTTGATCTGGTCAGTCTGGATCTCCCAGAGGGAGTTATGAGGAGGACCATCAGTATTAGTGGTGGTTTGTTGGAGCCCTTCCCAGAGACCCTGGGCAGCGAGGGAGGAGCCACAGAGAGTAGGGGTCCCTGGAGCCAGCTCTTGTCCAATCCCACCTGCTGGGGGGCAGGGCTTCTGTCTGGCAGGTCTCTGGGATCAACCCAGGACTGTTTCTTCCACCCACTGAAGCACAGCGTAATGACGTGTGGAGACAAATGCTTCAGTGAGCGGTAAACACTGGTTTCTGGCTATGTAAATTTTCTATTTTTACAGTTTTGTGGCCATTAGAGGAGATGAAGATTTATAACCAAATTATCATTCTCTTTTTAATAACTGAATGTAAAAACAGAAATCGTGATTTTCCGTATGCGCTGTGTAGAACTCCACCTTTTTTGATTTGCTCCCTAATGCAGACGATGACAGCAGATGTTAAAATGTTAGAGAAATTTTAAAACGAAACAGAACTGGCAAGACAGCTCATGAATAATTAAGTCCAGCTAGAAGACCTCACAGGAGGTGATTTACTTGTTCTTGGAATCTGTACACTAGTGAGTAACAAGTGCTGTATGAGCTCCCGGGCATTCAGTTTCTCACAGAAAGGATGCTGAAGGAGAAGAGCGAGGCAAAGAAAAAAAAAGTCCCACTCTCTTCTTTTACTCAGAAAGATCTGGTTCTATCCCACAATTTCAGCATGTCAGTAACACAGTCTGCTATGTTGCTGTTGAATTGGGAAGTTCTCAACCAATAATTTCAAGACGTAGTCATTATTTCCTGAAGGTTCACTAAATTAGTAACCTTGAAGGCTAATGACACAATTTTGTTTTAATGTCATTGTTCATATTCTTAGTACATGTGTATCATGCCCCATTATGTAACATTTAATGAAGGATCATTCACAAGGGACTATTGTGGTTCTAATTCTATACCACTGTTTACTACTTCAAAATGGGGAAGTGGGGGGTTTCCTGTGATTTCTATAATTAATTGTAAAACCGCATTTTGTAAAATGCTGTTTGGATAAAGAATTTGTATTGGGAAGGGGAAAAAAAATCTTAATGTCTCCCACTTGGAAAGAGTTTTATTTTCCGGTTTCATAGTTAGGCCACTTCCACCATCACAATTACTCAGCCAACACTGAGACTCTTGTAAAGCTGCCCTACCAGAACATTCGAGTGAAAGAAGTGAGGTCTGGTAGAGAGTGTTGCTTTGAGAGCTTTGCTGGGTCATAACACTTCCTCCACAGACCTCATGTCCCCGCACACGTGTACCCACTCCAGCCCACTCCATCAGCAGTTCCTCACAATCCTCATTCCAAAACAAACTGGGATCCGGCTGCTGCTTTCCATCTTGTCCATCGTCACATTGCTTCAGCCTATCCTCATCTCCCACTGTGACTAGTTTGGTGTTAGATGCCTCCAAATACCTGCTAATTGGTCTGCTGATCTGGTAACAGAGAGCAGCGAGGAGAATCTTGTATTTCTTCTCCTTAAAGTCTGTCAGAAGCTTTCCACCTGGAATACAATCTCCTCCTCTTGCCGTGGCTCACAGACCCTACCTGATCTCACACTGCACCCTCCCACCTCCTCTCCTGCCCCTTGGGCTCTCCATCCAAGCTCTTTCCTGCCTCAGGGTCTTGGCACATATTGTTCCTCTGCCTGGAATGCTCCTCTTCCTGATTTTAGACTCCTTAGCTCCTCTGGCCCACAGGGTTAGCTCGCGTCTCCTGCTCAGAAAGGACTTCATGCACTCCAACCTAGGAGCCACCCTCTTTCCGGAGTTATTCCACATCGCCCTCTATTCCCTCCTCGATGTCTCCGCATCAGTAATTGTGACTATTCTTCTAGTTGGATGCCTGCTCTGTGACGCCAGGGACTCTGTAGTCTTTGTTCATTGCCGAGTCTTCCGTGCAGAGAACAGCACGTCACATGGGCTCAGTAACCCCTTGTTCAGCAGAGGGAGGAGGAGGGCGAGAGTGTTGAGTGCAGCTGCTCCGTGTACATATTGATTTTTCCTGTGGGAAATGAGTGTGGACCATGGAGAGCTACATATCTTTTCATGTTTTAATTATTTAAAACTGTGGTCATATTTCCTCCTCAGGTTAATATGGATGCTGTTGATTTGCAAAAGCTCTATTTCTTGTTACAAACCTGGGAGAACATGAAGTATCATTTTGAAATGCTTCACTGTTGTCCTCTCTTCCTTGCAAGGGGAGCTTTGGGGTGTGACTATAACCCTAACCTAACCTATAGATGTGAGGCTGAAATTCAGCCAGAATGCTGAATTACCGTATTGAAAGACTTCAGTACACTGGAAATCAGTGCCTGCCCTCTGTGAGCCCCCGGGTACCTTTCCCCCTTCCTGGGAGGTCTCTGCAGGCCCTGCTGGAGTGGACCGAGTGTCAGGCTTGGTTGCCAGCAGGGTGGTGGTGCCTGAGAAAGGCACTGTACCCCAGTGAGCAGCGCTTGATGCCCAGTTGGCTTCCTGTGGCTGTGGCCACATGCTGACGCTTCTTCAGAGTCGCCCTCGTGTGGCTGCTTGGGGGAACTGCCCCCTCTGCCCTGTATCCCTCCAAGTAGTAGCACCTGGCATATATACTTCGGCTTTTGCCTGCTTTGGAAGGTTAGAATTTCCTACTTCCCCCAGATAGTTATGCCGTGTTTTCTTTAATTGATATGTGTGTAATGTCCCTCAAGTAAAAAGACTCGAAGTCCTCATGCTGTACTTCCAGTATTATTTCTTTGGAGGAGAGTATCATCATCACCCTTACTCTTTTCAGGACTCTAGTAGTATCTGCAATAATTATTTGTCTACTAGAGCAAGGGAAGACCTGATTTTTAAAGTCTAGCGATACTTCTATGTAAATTAACTTCGAAGAACTTAGCTGACGCGGCTCAGCCACGGATCACGCTGCCTTATTGCATACTTCCGGTCATTCCGTGTACTAAACCCGAATTCACACCTTCCCAACAAAACAGTTGGGGGGTGGGGAGACTTACCTTGAATTTTTACTTCCTTGGGCTGGGATTTCTTTTTATAACCTCTCTCTTCCTGGTCTCCCCAAATGCTACAGAGTGCGTTTCCTGATGGGTGGACGTCATGGAGAATTTAAGTTCCTGCCTCCCTCTGGCTATGCCCCTTGCTACGAAGCCTTGCTTCCAAAAGAAAAGATGAGATTGGAGCCTGTGAAAGAATATAAACGCGACTCGGAAGGTGTTAGAGATCTGCTGGGTACCACCCAGTCCCTCTCCCAAGCCTCTTTCATCCCGTGCCCCATAGACACCAGTCAGGTAGGTCCCAGCTGCCCGCGGGAGGAAACCCACGGAGCGGAAGTCATAGGACTAAATCCTCCTCTCTGTGTTGTCTTTGAACCATTCCTGTCGTCCATTCTGTATTACTGTCACATCATACGAATAGCTGTTGTTCTTCGTGTTTCTACCGTACGCGTAGTTTGAGCTCTTTAAGGATTTCTCAGAGGACAAGTTGGTCACTTGCTATAGGCAGGGCTCCGTGAGGTACAGGCGCAGATACACAGTGCTCTCTGGGAAGTCGCAACTAAGTTGAAGAGGTGAAAAGCAAATGTGTTATTTTTTTTAAAGTCGGAAGGTAATAAATGCAAGGTGAACTGTATCACAAATAAGTGCTTAGAGACACCTGTTAGGCTGGAATATTTCTAGAAGTCCAGTTAGAGACGATAGAATTCAACCAGGGTCTTAAATGGGGAGGGGCATCCAAGGATGAATTATAGAAACAGCTCGTCTCCATCAACTGATGAATCAAGATGAGGTGTGTGTGTGTGTGTGTGTGTGTGTGTGTGTGAGGGAGAGAGATGCAGTATTATTCAGCCATAAAAAGAATGAAATCTTGTCATTTGCAACAACATCGATGAAGCTAGAAGGTATTACGCTAAGCAAAATAAGTCAGAATGACAAATACCATATGATCTCACTCAAATGTAGAATTTAAGAAAAAAACAAGCAAAGGGGAAACAAAACAAACAAGCAAAGGGGAAAAAGCAAACCAAGAAACAAACTCTCAACTATACAGAACAAAGTGGTGGTGACCAGAAGGGAGGTGGGGTGGGGGAAGTGATGTGGATGAAGAGCACACTTACCATGAGAGCCCCAGGTGATGTATAGAATTATGGAATCACTATATTGTACACCTGAAACTAATATAACATTGTATGCTAACTAACTAGAATTTAAATAAAAACTTAAAAAAAAAAAAGTAGGGACAGGTGGCAATACATATTCTCCTGGGGCTGGATGCTTGGAGGAGGGGAGCACATAGGAGAAGAATTGGAAATAAAACTGAAAGAAATTAGATAGTACACATGCGGGGAAGGTGCTGATACACGTTTATTTCCCTTTCCAGGGTCTCCATTTTGAGAGAGATACATGCTCATGACAAGGGGCATAAACAACAGCTTTGGGTATTTCCTCCACACCAGTGCTATTCAAGTCACTAAACATTAGAGAAAATCAGTGACAAAGGGCCTTGTCTCTGAGGCACATTGGGTTAATAGTTTGTAGGAATATAGCTCTCTTGACCTGTGGAAGGTCTCCGGCATGTTACTTCCCCATAATATTCATGTGATCCTATTACATTTAGCATGTGTTAGTATTCTTGAATTTTCTTTGTACCTTCCATAGCTCATTGTTGTGAATTTACTTAGAATTGAAAGAGCAGCATTTCCCTGCCTGCTTCACAGAGCCCTGTGTAGCACCTTGAATGTAGTTGGCATTCCGAAGGCTCATAGGAAACTGGGGAGGAGTTGGTGTCCCAGAGATGATCCTGGGAATTGGACCCTCTGGTTCCCGAGTATCCTACACATGAAGCTTGAGGGCCAAAGTACTAAACTAGCTTTCGAGTGAACACAAAGCCACCAGAGCCCGAGTGAGGGGAGAGCATGAGCACGATACTTACTTCTCTGCATCACACCTCACTGAATCACCAGAAACGAGTGTGAGGAAAGGTCTCCTGGAAGAAATGGGCCTCAGAAAAATGAGGGGAAGTTTTGATGAGGGAGGAAAGGACTTGATGAAGGAGTGGGAAGAACGTCTACATATGCAGAACTGAAGATGTGAAAATTGAAGATCTCAGATAAATCAGCAAGCCAGGAAAACGTTTGAGGTCCACACCCGTAGTTGAATCTGTATGGACCCTGGAACTAGGGGGAAGTTCTCAGGGAATCAAATAATAGGCAAGTTCTTGTCGGAAAGGTGTAATTTATTACCTCGAATGAGGTCTTGTAATTTTTTAGGACCTACCATTCTGTGAAATTATTGTCAAAGGAGAAGTTAAATATGTACAGAGTCAACTCCATCCTCCCGAGCACAGTAACCAATTTGCTGGGCAAGTATTGCTGACTGGAGCCCTGTCCTAGCTACTACCCATACCCAGGGCTTGAAGCACCCCTGGCTGAGCCCTGGGAAGAAGGAGCCCAGCTCCAGGCAACCCAGTCCCAGACACCCCAAGACAGCAAGCCAGTGTTACTCTGTGCAAGGTAATCACCAGTTGAGGCCACTGAAATGATGATTTGGGGTTCTTTCTGGTGGCCTCTTTCCACATTTTCTCTTTTTATTGAACTATGTGGTTCCTCCCCCATTCAAATCCTCTTTCAGTCTGTGATCACCTAAGGAGCACTTAGTTTAAAAATTATCTCGGTTGACCAGTAAAACCCAGATACAGTTAAAATTTGTTCACTAATAATTTTCCCCATTTTGCTCTTTATTGAAATGTCATGCCAGTTATTAACATTGACTCTTTGATGCTTAAGTTGATTTTTTAATGTCTTTCATTGGAAGGTAGATAGTGATTATAACACATAAGTTAAATATGTTATTGCTGTTTTTCTCCATGATTTCCTTACATATGTCACTGACTTGAAAAAAAAATCGGGATTTTTATATTAGTGGAAACACTAACAACCTTTCTGATAGAGTGAGGATTGCAAGGACCTGGCAGGTGATGCAGAAATGAAGTAGGTCAAGTGCACAGGCCCTCCAGCTGATAACTGCCTGGCAAAAGTGTGAGTCCAGTGTTAGTGATCTTCTAAGGGGTCAAAACAACTAGAAATCTGGATTTTTTACATGAAATCTCCTCTTTCTTAGAAGTTGCCAATGAATAAGCATGCAAATAATAATAATTATTGCAGTCATAGTAGTAAATTTTTAAAAATAGGATGAAGGAAAGGAGGAGCAACTTGGGTCCCCAGGGTGTGACCTCTATGGAGAGATACAAGCAAAGTGCCAGAAAAACACAGAGAAACTCTACCTGAAGGTAATTGGGGAAGACTTCCCAAAGGGAAGTTGAGCTAAATTTGAGCTAAATCTAGAAGAATGGACATTGAGGGTGTTTGGATTAAAAACAGATCGGGACAGCAGTTAAAGCAGTGAAAATAGATCTTACTTAGGAGCGAAGTAAAAGGAGAAAAGGAACTTTAGTGTAGAGCCGTGCTCAGTTCTGAGTACAGTAAGAACAAGTGGGATTTAGAGCCAAGGAGAACAAGTTGGGCATGTGGGGAGAGTCAGTGGAAGGGAAATTACTAAGAGAAGCCTCAGGGGTTAAGATGGATTCTTGCTAAATTGATCTCACAGGATTCTATCTGAAGGCAGGACAGAGGGATCCGATATCACCTGGGGGGTGATGGGACAGGAGGAAGTTTGATCAGACACAGAGATGGGGGGAGGGGTGATCAGATATCAAGGGTGGTGGATTCTCGCCAGACTGATTTAGCAGGATCCTTTCTACACCTGGATTCTGGAGAACAAGCCCCAGGGATAGAGCCTACCTGGAAAAGGGCTCAGAAATAACCATCTAGAGGCTGGTCTAGGAGAGTGTCCTTGTCATCTGTTATGTGGTGTAGGGGTGTGTGTGTGTGTGTGTGTGTGTGTGTGTGTGTGTGTGTGTGTCCATGTCCATATTATGTGTGTTGTGGGGGGATGAATAAGGGTAAAGTTTGCAAGTACAAGGACACAGAACTGTGAAATACTGTGACCTTTTGTGATAATTTCAAGAAGGTTGGAGGGGATGTGTTTGGGAGGACCGTGGTGGAAGAACTGAAGGTTAACACATCTAGTCTGTGTCTTAGGAGTTCAAGGAACACTTGGAAAACACCCAGGAGGAGTGTGCTTTGATGTCCTTTGTTGTTGTAGACTCATCAGTCTGGCCAGCGTGTGGAGGGTAGATTGGTAGGCAGTTGACGAGACCACCTGTGAGGCCCTTGCAATGGTCCAAGGAGAAAATAAGTGAGGTTGAGTAATTAGAGGAGGGAGCCCTTGAGAAAGGTGCTTCAAAAGTGAACATGATCAATTTTGTGACTGATTTGATGGTGGTGTGGGGGAGGGCAAGTCATGTTGAAAGGCAAAGACACTAGGACAACTTCCAGGCTTGAAGCAATGGTGGGCCGTTCAACAAAAAGAAGAAAAACAGAGAAGAGGTTTTCAAGGAAAGACATGAATTTGGTTTTGAATAGCATGTTGGGTTTACTTTGGTGGGAAAATCCTGCAGACAATTGGAACCGTAGGTCTGAACTTTGGGAGAGGCCATGGCTGGAGACATAGAGACTTGAGAGTAACCATCTATGGCTGGGTTAGATCTCCCAAGGAAAGAGCACAGACAGGGGGGAGGGGAGGCCGAGGGAAGCATTCATGTGGGGAGAACATAGAACACAAATACCTACAAGGAAGACTGAGAAGGCATAGGCAAAGAGGAAGGCCATAGAGGAACGAGCCTCTGGAAGCATCTGGGTCTAACAGAGTGGGTTGCAAAGAGTTTGGTCCTTCCTGGAAAAAAGGAACCTCTGGGAACAGCCCCTCTCAGGGGACGTGTAGTGAATTCAACTGTGGCTCCTCATCCACATGCATTTTTATGATAGATCTCAATATGATTAGTTCTTGTACTGCTGACTCCACACTTGTTCCTTTTCCTTTTAGGTTGTTTTGCCGCCTCACCTAGAAAAGATCCGAGACAGACTGGCTGAAAACATCCATGAGCTTTGGGGGATGAATAAAATAGAGCTTGGCTGGACTTTTGGCAAGGTCTGTGTTCCTGTGGCCAGGCTGGGGCGAGGAATTGGATGGCCCTGTTACCTGGGGGGGTTCTTGAAAGACTCGAATGATGGAGGGAAACACAGGAGCCAAAACTCGCTCCTTCTTATTCCCCCCTGTGTAACTGATGCTCCAAGCCTCACTCGGCTGTCCAAGTGCAGTCAAGGGTGCTGGGGAGGCCAGCTCTCCACAGACAGAAGTGGGAGTTCACCTCCCTTCTTACTGGGGAATGGTTTCCTGTATTAGGGACCTGTTGAGCACAGTCATTCCCCACCACCTCCTTCAGAACTCTCATTGTTCCTTTCCCCCTTCAGAAAAAGCTGTCCTCTCTGCATGAGAGGCAAAAAAAAAAAAAAAAAGGCTGATTCATTGTTTTGGATCAGAATTTGTTTGATATGGTTTTCAGATGATCAGTAAGATTAATAGACACTCAGAGGAGGTTACAGAATCTCTTGCACTAGAAAGCGTTTTTCAAAGAGGATGTAAATTGACTTTGTTCTGTGATTTGTGTAAGGTCACATCTGAAGGCACAAGGACAGGTGAGTTGTGGAGTTTCCTAGGACCCTGACACCCTCAAATTACACACATTCGAGCTTCGTTCCTGGAAGGGTCCCTGCACTGTAACACTTAGGTATTGATAGAGTTATCATAAAGGATTCCCCTTCTCTATGACCACTTCCCTGCTGGATGCTTTTATAACATCACAGACCTCTGCTTGGGAAAACTACTCACAATTGCAATATTACATTTATTATTATGACTATTATTACTGCTCTCTACCCCATTAGACTGTATTCTTTATGGGCCTGGGGCTCTCCTGGCTCACCATTGAACTCCTGATGTCTAACTCAGCACCTACCACATAGGAGACACTTAACAAATGTTTGTTGAAGGAATGCATTAATTAGTTAACATCTGGATCTGTAACTGTCCGATACAATAATCATGAACCACAAGGGACTATGGAGCACTTGAAATGTGACTAGTCTGAATTGAAATGTGCTGTAATTCTAAAATGCACTGGATTTTGAAGACTTGCTATGAAAACCTAATATAGAATGTCTCAGAAATTATTTCTTAGACTAATGGCTTGTTAAAATGATAATATTTTAGATATGGAGTTAAATGAAATATATTATTAAGATGAACTTCACCTGTTTATTTTTGCTCTTCTCATGTGGCTACTAGAAAATTTGAAATTATAAATGTAGTTCACATTTGCGGCTGACTTTATATTTCTATTGGCCAATGCTGTCTGTTGGACAGCTTCTGTAGTCCTTTACGTTCTGAAGAGTGCTACCGAGCGGGAGCATTTTGGTTCCATGACTCTGGGACAGGCAGACATATGGCTACCATGTGTAAAATTATTTCTCTGCGAGGCTATGTTCTGAATGCAGATGCTTGAATAGAAACAAATCCACAGAATCGTAGGGTTTCACTCAAGTGTGGAATATGAGAAACAGCACCGAAGATAGGGGAAGATAGGGGTAGGGAGGGAAAACTAAATGGGAAGTCATCAGAGAGGGAGTCAAACCACAGAGAAACTCTGGACTCTGGGAAACAGAGCCTTGCAGAAAGGGAGGGGGGTAGGTGGGTAGGGAAACCAGGTGATGGGCGTTAAGGAGGGCATGTGATGTGTTGGGCACTGGTGCTATAACCCAACTGATGAATCATTGAACACTACCTCTGAAAATAATGAGGTACTGTATGTTAGCTAATAGATTTTAAATCTAAAAATTTTAAAAAATAAATCCACAGAGCACAAACCCCTGGGAACTCAGGGACTATGTGTCATCAACTAGAGAGGAGAGCGTCTCTTTGCCTATCAGCAAATAACTGTCTTGGTCTTGCCTGATATGGGTTGCCTGGGCGATGTTTCAAAGCATGTCCTTTTCTCTTTTCCAGGGCACTGCCCGTTGTCAAAACTCAAATTATATTTTTCCTTATGTTGTCACCTAGATACGGGATGACAATAAAAGACAACACCCCTGTCTCGTGGAGTTTTCAAAGCTACCCGAAACTGAGAAGAATTATAACCTACAGATGTCAACTGAAACCTTAAAGTGAGTGTTTAATTGACTTGAATGTGAACTAAACAGCGAGCGGGTGATTTAATACCTTATAACTATACTGTGAAGGTATGTCTCTTGCCTTGAAAACATGACGCATTCTGATAAGCGCGTGGCAGCAGTGATTATTGTGGCCGCAGGAAGAGTCAGCCTAGTAAGGAACACATCCACCGTCATTATTGCTCAGCTCAGATGCAGGTGAGGGTTCTTGGTGTCCAGCGTCAAGTGGACCCTTATCCTCTCCCTTGGTTATATTACAGGACCCTCCTGGCCCTGGGGTGCCACATTGCTCATGTGAATCCAGCTGCTGAGGAGGAGCTCAAGAAGGTCAAATTGCCCAAAAAGTAAGTGATTTTTTTTAGCGATTGAAGACTTGCATGCTTCAGTCTGAATTCTATAACTGGGAGAATGGGAGGTCCACGCACGCACAAAGGCAGGTGATGGTCCCAGTTGCTCGCTAGCGCCCATTGAGGACAGCCTTTCCCGTTACTTCGACTGCACTGGAAATTCGAGGCAGAAGTTTGCCACAGTACATGTGTTTCCAGGCTTTCCCTCTTTTTGCTCCTTCAGCGAGGACCTGCACCGCTACTGTTAGTTCTGAGACTGGAGATGTGGCCCTCGGGGATACACAGCCTTTGGCCCGTAAGAACAGTAGTCGGCACGGAGCTTGTAAATGGTTGGTGGCCACAGCGAAGATTCCTTCCTCTGGCGCTGGGCCAGCCAGAAAAACCCCTTGTGGAAGTGGTTGTCTCTGCCAAGATGGAATTGGGCCCCTAAATCTGCCTGTGCCCTATTCTCCCTCTCACCTGGACAGTCACAGAGAGGCGCACGTTCTCACGGGCTCGGGTGCGCACTCCCTGGCACGTCCCCTGGATCACTCGCTCACCCTCCGTGCACCGGCCTTCAGGAAACATGCGTTCACATGCAGGTGTCCTAATTACTTGTGAGCCAAGGCAGTGCCAGCTTTAATCAAACGCTTATCTTCCCCCTTCTTCCCTGTGAAGCTCCCAAGCTGCCAAGTGCCACTCACAGAGGCAACTCCAGATGCTGGGAGCGGCACATCCGCGAGGCAGAAGCTGGAAGGGTAACCTGCTGATCGGGCTGCTGAGGTCAGCGCTCAGCAGTCCACACGTGTCGACTCTGCCCAGGACTGGGCATGCTGTGAAGGTGGATGATGGGCAGTATTTAATGCCTGGAGCAGACCCTGCAGCTTAGGCGGCTCAGCAGTTCCTGTGTACACAGAGCCCTGGTCTACAAGTCAGCACATTCCGGTTCTGGCTGTGATGTGGGCACTCAGTGGCCCTGGGGCCATGAGTTCCTCCAGACTCTCATTCCCACATGGCTACGATCAGCTCCTGTCCTGCGCATCACTGCGCAGCATGCCCTCTCCATTCATGCAGGCCCTCTCCATTCACCTACCCAGGCTCAGACTCAGCCTTTTTCTGTGTTCACATGAGCTATCAAATTATCTACCAAATTACAGACATTCGAGGCTGTGGCTCCTGGACTGAACGGCAAACCACGAAGGTCACCTCCAGCTCACAATTTCTCAGAGGTTGTGGTGTTCTTTCTTAATTCCCAAAGTAAGGGTTTAACTTTCTGAGGCTGAATGACCTCTCTCCTGATTTATAAGAAATCTTTTGGCTCAAGGTCTTGCCCTTGCCAATCTGGTTGTGACCTTTGCTGTTGAGGAAGTGGGTTGAAGGGGCTGTGCATAACGACGCAGCACACTGAACGTGCCCCTCATTGGTCAGGCACACGAGTAGTCTTCTTAGAAATAAGGCTGGTTTGCATTGACCATCTGCTTTCTCCAACAGTCTGTGGAACCTGTGACATGCATTGGCAAAAAGGATTGTTGATGAGGGGCTTCATGTAAGGACTTGAAAGAGAGCTGAGTTATCCATTCTGCCAAAGGGTCGAACCTGAGACTGTAGCCTTATTTTCATGGTATTCTTACCATGTGCCAAGATCTGGAATGGGGGAGTCCTAGAGACCTGTTCAAAAACACATATTTTTCCTTGTAGCTATATGATGTCCAATGGCTATAAGCCAGCCCCTTTGGATCTGTCTGACGTGAAGCTGTTACCTCCTCAAGAAATTTTAGTGGATAAGCTTGCAGAAAATGCACATAACGTTTGGGCCAAAGACAGAATAAAACAAGGATGGACCTATGGCATCCAACAGGTGAGAAGTCCTGGGTCAAGCCTGCTGCAAATGCTAGGAGATGTGGTCATCCATCAAAATACCATTTTGCTTTGGTGGGTATTAGATTGGAAGATGGAAGCTGCCCTTGCATGCTATCCCTCATGCCTCAGCGCACTCGTTATTTATAGAATCGGGGGACTGGCTGGAATTTGTAATGGTCACATTGACATTAACTCTAGGCGGAATTCCAATTTTGCAGAAATGGATAGGCTTACCTTTCCTTTGTTAGTCTGGTTCACTTATGGTTGTCTTTCCTTGTATGTGCCCACTGGCCGCATCTTCCCTCATTCCCTGTCTTGCTGTTTGCATCATGGAGAGCTGAGCTTTCATGCCACTCTCCAAGGCCAGGGTAAGCCTTCCGCAAATCAACACAGTAGGTCAGCAGTGTTTCTTCAGTTTCTCACTGAAAGTGAAAAGGAGGGGAAGGAGAGGGGCAAACCAGTCTGCCAAGAAGCCTGTCCCCCTTACTTTAGCCCATCAGGCCACCATTCCTGAGCAGAGTTCTTGGCTTACACATGGGACAGCCCAATAGCCAGGGCCCAGCAAAGAATTAGGGGGAGTTTAGAGACAACCCATCTCTCCTTAAAGTAATCCCTCTTCTCCTTAAGTACCCAGATTCCTATCAGGGAAGTTCAGGGGTAGTTGTGTGTACACATGCCTGAGCCTCCAACTCTGCACACGTCTGGAAACCAAGAAGACCACAACTATAGAAATCATGGCGGAAAGAGGGAAGCGGGACTCAAAACAGTGGCATATTCGTTTATGATGACTTAGGACTGCAATCATCGCCATTGTCGTCTTGGTCCTCCCTAAGGAACTGAGGAGGACTCTAATACAAATGTGTGCCTACTGCAAGGAAATGGGCCCCCTGTGGTTCTGCCACCTTTTCTAATGTTTCTCTGTGAACACAGGTGTTTCTCTATATTGTTTCTCTGTGAAGAGACTGTTGTGAGGAGACTCTAACAGTTTAAATCACTGCATGGTCTTCCACAGGGGAATAGTTACGTAAATCCCCATCTGCCTTGCCTTGGGAATAGCGGTTTCTAACCAAGTTCATGACACCTCACTTTATTCATAGGCTGGCATTATTAAATTAAAATGTGTTTTTTAATGCTAGCTTTGAACATTAGCAAAATCTTTCCATTTATATTCATTTAATCCTGAAGAGAAGTAGTAAATGAGTATATTGCTACATATCAAGGCACTGGGGGACCAAGAGCTGGTAGGCTGCTGGGGCGTGCCAGGACTGTGGCTGGCAATATGTAAATGGGACAAGTTCTTGGTAAAGACAAAATGTATTTTCTCAGAACCTCTTTTTTCTGGCTTCACATAGGATTTAAAGAACAAAAGAAATCCCCGGCTGGTGCCATATGCTTTACTGGATGAGCGTACCAAGAAGTCCAACAGGGACAGCCTTCGTGAAGCTGTTCGCACGTTTGTTGGTTATGGCTATAACATTGAGCCGTCGGACCAAGAACTGGGTAATGAGATTGTTCATTCTGGTTCCGGTTGACTAAACCAGTCCTCTTCTGCAGAGATGCTGACTTCCAATAAGTCTAACATGTACCATTAGAAATGATACTGGTACCAAAGAGCTCTAAAGTAAATGGTCCATTTTAGCAAGTGAGGGGAGGAGGAAGGAGAACCATGTTTAAACTCTATGGTCAGCACTTCTGTGACCCAATCCTGCGGGGAATAAGTGATCCTACAGTTTAGCTGAGCTTTTGGGATATTTGGTCACAAAACCAAGTTACCTTTATTTGTCTCGTCTACCAGTCACGTGAATATCAGTTTACTTTGGATGGGGCCAGTTGGTCTCATTTCTAAATTGAATTCTAGAGTTGATTAAAATCACCAGCCCATAACTGATGAACATGTTAGGTCATCCCATACCCAAAGGGTACTATAGGCAAATTAGGGTAGTATTACAAGTGATTAAGAGGATAGATTTGGCATAAGAGAGATCCGGGTTCAAATCCATACTCTCTCCTCAGCTTACTGTCTCTGTGACCTTGAGCAAGTAAACCTTTCTGAGCCTCAGTTTTTGCATCTATAAAGTGAAGACAGTATCACTGACCACAGGATTGTTGCTGTGTATAGTTCCTAAAGGATCTACCACAAAGTAATCACTCAGTGTGTGTCAGCTTATGTTCTGATTATGATAGGATGATGCTGACGATTATTCTATTAGCAACAAAATGCCATGTTGGGTAGTGGGAGGTCTGTCAGTCTTTGTTCTTGTGAAATTCTTTTGAAGAATGCTACCTAATTATTAAAGGCCTGTGTTCTCTCTTTACCTCCTGTACCCTCTGCTGCTCTCCTTGTCGCAATAGCTGACCCCGCTGTGGAGAAAGTCAGCATCGACAAGATTCGATTTTTCCGGGTGGAGCGGTCTTATGCAGTGAGATCTGGAAAGTGGTATTTTGAGTTTGAGGTGGTGACCGGAGGAGACATGCGCGTTGGCTGGGCCAGGCCAGGCTGTCGGCCTGACATTGAGCTGGGGGCCGATGACCAAGCCTTTGTGTTTGAAGGCAGCAGGGTGAGTGTGGATAGTGTCCCCATTGTCCCCAGTCCATGTTTCTCTGCTCCAAATATTTCTCTGGAATTGGAAGTACGGAGTGTCTGGATCTCTGGCTTCAAAGTGAGTCACCACCACCACTGGCTAATTTAGGCCATTGAGTGACCATGACCTAGCTACGGTCACTTTGCTCTTTGCTCTGACAAAGGGGAGGCCTGTGTGCCCACATCCTTTCTGTAACCTTTGTATCTGCCCTTGTACTTGAGCCCCTTGCCTCTGATCCAGAGGAGGGTCACAGAACACACTGCTGCTAGTATGTGCAGAAATCTTACCACTTTGTCCGAGAGCGAGTTCTGGCCGGCTAGGTGTCGGAAGACTCTGGCTACCTTTTCTAATGAGCCTATGGAACTCGGTTTCATTTATTTGTAAGATAGATCATTCCTCCATATGAGTTGTTCCTGGTAGAGGGGTGAGTACCTTGTAGAAACCAGGTACACTACCAGTTTGGAGAAATTGCTCATGGAGTTATTTCTTCAGCTGCGTGGGGGTTTTGAGGACCTCCAGTCCTCTAAGCCCTGGGATCTTGTTTCGTAGGGCCAGCGGTGGCATCAAGGCAGTGGGTATTTTGGACGTACGTGGCAGCCAGGAGATGTGGTTGGATGTATGATTAACCTGGATGATGCTTCGATGATCTTCACACTGAATGGGGAGTTGCTGATCACCAACAAAGGCTCTGAACTCGCCTTCGCTGATTACGAGATTGAGAATGGTAAATCTCCCACCTTCCCCCACGCCCAATGCCGCTCTATGAGTTGAGGGAAAATCCAGGGAGAGCTGGGTGAGCTCATCTACCTCCTTATTCAGGATGAACCATCCTTTGCATAATTGAAACTCTGGTGGTGTGCTATCATTTTTGAAGAGTCAAGACAAATAATGGTGATAGTCAGTATGGACAGCATAAATGTAAGTTCTGAACTTCCAGATAGCTTCAGAAGCTCTCCTCAGATTCCCTACCTGCGCCTTGGCATGTTAAGGTTTCCCAGTATTACAAAGGAAGTGCTAATTTCATATGGACTTAGGTCCTGGGAGAATAGAAAAGTCAGTGGATTAAAGAATTATCCTCTTATTCTGATTTGAAATGTCAGTCTGCTTGTTTGTGTAATTGAACTTGATGCTTTGATGAGAACCACTGAGACACAGAAGTTCGACTTAGCTATTCCCTTGAATGAAATATAATTTATTTTGGAATTCAAACATGCTGGGAAGCCAAGCAGAGTTCCACTCATTAATGGCCCTGAATGGACAGCAGTCAGGCCAGTGCCTCCAGCTACACAGAGGAGCAGTGGGTGTTTCTCATTTCCTGTCTGCACAACTACATGATGTGCAAATGTGGTTGGCTGCATATAAGAGAAGGAGCACTGCACTGGGAGTCAGCTGACTCCTGACAAGCTGTGTGGCTCCTAGAGACTCTTGGCTTGACCTCTCTGGGCTTCACGTTCTTCGTCTATACCAGAAAATTAGAAGACGGACCATATAAGTTCCAACACCCTTCTCTGTTAGAAAGTTCTATGGCAATGACTTAATACCCACTGTATGTACACCTCTGTGCTTGGTGCTGGTCCAGTCTCTCTTCATTATAGACAAGGATGAGGAGGAGGAGTTGAGAAGGCAAGAGGGCGCTCTGGGTCTGAGGACCTGAGCTTTCCCCCTGCCTCTGCCCCTCTCCACCTGTGACATCTTGCACTACCTTTGCTTAACCCCGTCTCTCCCTCTGTAAATGATTACAGCTCCTGTTAGCTCTAAATTTCTGAAACTCTATAAAAAGAAACCATTTTCACCTAGAAAGCTAAAAAAGGTAAAACTACTTAAGCAAGAGCAGCAGAAATATGTGTAACTATATGTAGAATAACATAAATATTCTTTATTTACAGAGTTTTAAACTTTATAAATCCCTTTCATGCTTTTTATGGGCACCTGTTATAAATACCTCACTGTACTCTAAGAGAACCTTAAAGCCACATATTTGGGGAAATAGAAAGGTTGCAGATCAGTGTCTTTTTGTAGAAAGACTAGATGACCGAAGCCAGAGGGGGTCATATTTTTGTGCCTTCTGCAAAGCTTTAAAATCAAGGTTAAAGAAAGAATCCTGGTCTCGAAGGCCTGTGGGAAAGACGTTGCCAGCAGAAAGAATGACTTCTGGGCCACTCAGAGGCGCAGCAGAGGAAACTTGTAGGACAGAAGGGCCCCCCCGACACTGCATTTAGGAAACCGCTGTCTGCTGAGTACTCACTACACTCAGTGCTCTCATCTAGAGGCCAGGAGAAGGAAGAACTAGAAGGTTCAGGCTCATCCCCAAGGAAAGTAACTCCCTAAGGGAGAAAGAGTCCCAGGACCAGCGACCTGCTCCTGGCTCTACTGTGTATGAGTGATGGGAGGTTACTTACTTACAAGGCTTTGGCCCCACAGAAGGAAGAGCTAAGAATCTTGTCTATGGTGCAGAATTATGAGAACTTTGTAAAGTCCAAAGCCTGGTTTCTCAAAGTGTGGCCCACGTGTGGGCCTGAGAAATGCAAGGTCTCAGGCCCCCATGCCACACTGCTGACCACATACTCCAGTGGTTTGCACATTAAAGCGTGAGAAACAGTGGTCCAAAGTATACATAAATGGAAGCAATAACAGTGTGAAGGGGCTCGTTCTCTCGTCATAAAAATTAATAACTCACAAAAATAAAAAACTCACAAATATGCAAAGAGAATACACAACACAAAGTAGTAAGTTAGAAATGGCAAATGAGGAATACAGAAAGGAAGTGCTAGAAATACAGGCTTGAAACTGGATGGGAAATAAAGACTCCAAAAAGTTCATCTCTAAGATGAAGGGTATTCCCGTCTGGAGATGACTACAGTAAGAATAATAGTGTCTGAGTAGTGGGAGTAATAGGGTGGAATCGGGAAACAGCAGGAAAGGGTGCGAGAGTCTGGAAGATTTGTGTATAGAATTTATGAAAACAAAGCTGTGAAGATAGAGAAGGTGCAGGGGACAGCCTTGAATACTAAGACCCAGTCTTTTCATTCAAGAAATTTGTGTTGTCAAACCTGGGCCAGGCACCCTTGGATTTGACTCGGGGACATGGGAGCTGTTGTAGGGTTTGAGCAGAATACTATAAAGAAGAGGGACATTTTACGGTAACTCTCCGAGATCATCTGTGTTGTGATGGAAGAAATGCCTCCTAGACCTTTTGTGTGTGGGGATCTGATCTGACCTTCAGAATAACAAAGTCTATTATTAGTGAGCTGTTTTACAATAGGATTGTACCGTATGGTGTTAACATATTACACTGTAATATTGTATTGCACTTTAATAATACAGAGACAAGATAACTGGAAGGCTCTTTTGGTTCTGTGAAGGCTCAGGAGTCTGCAGAAGGACAGTTGAAAGGAAGTCAGCGTGCCATTCTTTGATAACAATAGCCTGGAGGCCTGGAATAGCCCTCTCGCTCTCTGCATAAGGTTGAAAGAGGCAGCGATTCTTGCCTTGACCTGTTAGGAAAAGCAGCTGTTGAAAATAAAGCATTTTGTACAGAGGAGCCCCTACAAAGAAGAATCTCCTCTATGCTTGTGTTCTAGTGGCCAGCATCCCAGCCTCGATTGGGGCCGTTCCCCCAGTGGGAGCGGTGCTGATGGGAAGTTTCTAGTCCTTTGGGGGGAGGAGTGGGGACAGGCATTCCAATGCATGGTTGTTTGCCTCTGGGTTATTTACAAATGGTTGTCTCCATCCTCTTCCGCATCATAGTTGATACACCCTTATCTGCCTCATTAGGATTGTCCTAATCATTGTTCCCTACTCAGATCTCTGGCCTGGACCATCACAGTTCTCTGTGTTGTCACCTCATAGCGTCTGGAAGCTGAGAAGATTCCCTGGTGAAACCTTTGCTATTAGTCTTCTCTTTTATTCCACTTAGAGGAAAGGAAGATACAATTCTGAACGCCTTGTTAGACCTCAGAACATGACGTCAGAGCGCGGCTTTCCTGCAGTCTCCCGCACCGCCTTTCTGCCAGTCGGTCCCGGTCCCCGGGGGGACAAAGTGCTCCCCCGTAGCTTTGGTGTCTGCAGGGTCTGCCTCCGGGCTGCTTCTCCCGGGGGCTCAGCAGGATTTCACAGATTCCCCCAGCTCTGCTGGCAGCTCCCCCGTAGGTGGCAGTTGAAACGTACTTGCAGGAGTTGTTGCTGCTATCTGCAAGCAAACCACACGGGTGCTGAGGTTCCCCCCAGTCTCGAATGAGGCTGGATCAGGGGCACACTGCCCCTCGTTTCCAGCATTGGCTACAAGGCTCGTGACAACCTCTGTGCTGCCCCTGAGCTCCACCTTCCTGAGGCTTAGCAAGTGAGAAACGGAAATGCATGGGGAGAGCACGTGCTACCGGGGTGAGCCTCTCAGAAATGCCCGAAGAATGGCCCAGGCGCTCCTCTAATCACAGGTCTCCCAAAGCTCAGTTGTTCATCTACTGGTCGTGAGCTGCTCTTGTGTCTTTCCGCAGCTTGAAATGGATTAACAAAAGGTCCCTGATTTAGGTCTTCTAGAGAACCAGTTTTTGTTTTTTGGTTTTTTTCCCTGAGCTCCTGAGTTAAGAAAATATGGCCCCCGCTCTTCCTCTTCCTAATCACTGAACTAGTCAAGGGACCTTGTGAGGCAAAATTGAGCAGAACCTGGAGTCCTCTGCAGGATTTAAATGCCTGTGTTCTTGCCATTCCTCTCTTGGAACAAGAACTCTCTGTGCATGTTGGTTCAAGATAATGCCTTTTGCAAATTTCCTCCAGAGACCTCTTCAAAAATGTCAGCGGACTGGGCCGCCTGGGTGGTGCAGTCAGTTGAGCATCTGACTCTTGCTTTTGGCTCAGGTTGTGATCTCAGGATCATGAGATCGAGCCCCACGTCAAGCTTCATGCTCAGCATGGAGTCTGCTTGGGATTCTCCTTTTCCCTCTGCCCCTCTTGCTTGTTCTCTCTCTCTCTCTCTCAAGTAAATAAATGGATCTTTAAAAATAATATCAGCCTGTCGTACCTATTAGGCTGCATATAGGGGGGGGGCATTTCTGTTCCCCTTAATTTTTCTGTCCTCTTACTTTTCAGTTTCATTTGAAGCCAGGAGTTAACTGAGTTGCGTGCAAAGTGCAAACCCTTGTTTATGAGAGTCATCGCTCACTCTAATGCCATGTGCCCTTACCAAATGGATCTTTTTATCCAGATTTACTCCAGGAAGCTATGTGGCCACTTGAGAAGCAGCCCTTTTCATCTAAGGGGCCGACACTGCTTTGTGGGGTTGTGGGTCTCCGGCTGCTTTATCTGGAGGCAAACTGGTCAAGGACATAACACTTAGGGAAAGTAAAGAAAAAGTCAGAAAGCAGGTCATTGTAGGTAAGAATTAAAAAGCAAGCATCCTGGCCTTAGTCCCCATTGTTTGCTCTGGACTGCTTCTTTGGCAGCCTTTTTCACATGCTTGCTCTGGATGCTTACCAGGAGACAGAACTTGATCAAATTATCTGGCTTCCTAAGCCTCAGTTTCCTGTTCTGTAGCATGGACATAACAATGAGCCAGATCTGCAGAGCACTAAGCCCAGTGCCCGACACCTAGAACGTACTTGATAAATGTTAGCAGTTATGGTTTATCATCATCGTGCCCCCCCCCGCCGCCCTTCTCTATTGGGTTAGAAAGTTACATGAAATTTCAATGCCTCAAGAAAAGGACTTTTAGAAAGGGAAAGATCTTTAGCTAGTCTCTCAGCCAGGTGGAGGGAACTGCTGATTCAATGTATCTAGTTGTCAAGTATTCTTCCCCCGGAGAAAGCACGGGCACCTTATGAGGATTATCTTTTCTCTTGGTCTTTTCTTGGTTTTCTCTTTCCCGAGCCAGGCTTTGGATCTAGCTTCTTTTCAGCTGTTTTACTGAGCTGTCCCAGCTGTGCCCACTTGCTCCCAGGCGGTGTCCTACAGTCTTTCCCCTCTCCTACCACCCCCCACCCCACCCCCTGTCACATCTGTGACTGCTGCAGCAGCCTGAGACTTCTCTCAGGCTCTGTTCCACTCTCCCCTGCAGCGAGGGCTGCTGTCCTGTAGGGATATAGCACTTGACTCTGCGATGAGTGCAGTCCTCTGCCCCGGGACATGACTGCTATTTAAAGCTGGGGCATTTGTCCCCTGGAACATTCACCCCTTGTGCACTGGCGGCTGGTCTATGAGTCAGAGAACATGGATCTTGCCCCATTTGGTTACTTGCCCTTCTCATGACCTTGGTCAGGTCCATTAGCTCCTCACATCTTCAGTTCTGTCCTCACTGAAGTGCTGTTCGCCTTGGTGGTAGCTTAGGAATGAAGAGGAGCCCAAGTGCCTTAGACAAAACACTTCCCACACACATTACTCTTTTCCTTCTGCGTGTGTCTTACATCACCATGTGGTCAGTGACTAGGAAGTTAGTGGTGTGACTTGAGTTATTCAGAAGTTGGGCTTTTGTGCCTACGGCTCATGCATTCCACTACCCGAGTCAATAGAGAAGAAGAAAGGAGAAGACTGATACTCTTAAGATGTCCTTCTCTGCTCACCTCAGGGCGACCCTGCTTTGTGAACTTGGCTCCAAGGTACAGCTACTGCGGTAGCAGTTTTCTAGGTTGTGCTAGCCCCTTTAGCAGAGGCCAGAATGTGGTCCTGGGAGTAGTGATGCTTTACAGCAGAACAATCACTCCTCACTATTCTCTTTTTGTCTCTGTTTGTGGAAGTTCCTTGGGATCAGGCTAGTTTCCTTCCTTTACATCTTTTCCTAGTGCGTCACAGAGCCCTCTGTCCCTGTCCTAATGCGGACCCAAGAAATATGGCTAAGAGGCATTGCTCACTCCACGCTGAAATCTGATTTCCAAGGGTCCCTTACTAAAAAAAAAAAAAAAAAAAAAAAGAAAATCCCTGTCTGCAGAAAGAAGATGGTTTCCTCTGTCACGGCCCCTGGCACAAAACTGCCAGATGCATAGCGCTGCTCTGGGGATTGCATGACGGGGTGCTTATCTGAGCTGTCCATCCACCTGCCTGAGGGCCAGGCCACCCCCTACTCTCAGCCCTCAACAGCCCTGAGCAGAGAGGCTCTCTGTATGAACAATACCCTCATTGTGCTAGCATTGCATTAAAGCTCTCTCTCTTACTTGAAATGATACCAAACAGTATCAGGTAGTGTCATAAGTGAGGTGACAGTTTCTGAAAGCAACCAACTTAGCTTGGGAGCGATTTGCTTTTCACTTCTGTGATTCATCTACATTGAAACTTTGTGGCTTAGGCCATGGTATGTCGGCACTCCCTCTAAGAAGAGTGGATTTTGTCCTTGGTTTCTACGGACAAAAGCTCTTACTGTTGAATGTAAATTCTCCTGAGTTTGGCCTTTAAATTTCCCCTTAAATAAACACCCTGTCTTAGGAGTGATGCCAGTTTACTTTGTGGAGGCTCCAGCCCCTGCTTTAGCCACTGGCCTCAGAGCCCCTCCTCCCTTCCGGGTGCTCTCTGGACGCCTGCCTCCCACACCCTCCTGGGATAATTAGTGCTTTCCCAGCTCTGCTGATTTGTCGGTCCACAATTATGATTTATAAATATCTCATGGACAAGAACGGCAAACAGTTTGAAGTTCTGCTCTGGAATATTCTGCACGGCAGATTGTTAATACGACGAGATGCAGGAGTAAGTTTGGAGAGACCGTAAGTGGGAGGGAGGAACTGCCCATGGCTCCTGCTGGGAAATATCGCCTCCTGCTTGGCTGGGGGCCACAACAGCTGGCCAGGGGCCTGGAAGTTTGTAAACAGTGTTTTGTAAACCGGCAGAGTCCACGTTCAGAGTCAGACTCAAGATGGGAAGCACCCTAGGTCACCCATTTCGCTGGGGCTGTTTGTACCAAGTCCTCCTCTAGGCTCCTTGTGTTGTGTTGTTCTTGGCAGTGTTTCAAATTTCCCAGGGCCTAATGTCAGTTGAACGAAACATAGATAAAGAATTTTACTTATCCTCTTACTGGTTTTACTTTTGCAGCTGATAGGTATATATACACCCTAAGAATAACCTTGGTTGGATGATTGTTTCTCCCCCAAATCATGTTGAACCAAAGTCAGTTCTCTCCCCCAGAGACCAATGGCAGTGGTCTTAGATCTTAGTGGAACTTAGATTCCCTGTGACCTCCTGCTGAGTCTGTGTGCCAGACAAAGGACCGTGTCCCCTCTTTTCTCCTGGACCCAGAGCTGTGAAGAAAGCCAAGGTCTGACTTGCTCACAGCTTCCTGGGATGGTCCTGTGGGCTGAAGCAGGCTCTCTTCACCATTCTGTAGGCTTTGTGCCCATCTGCTCTCTGGGACTGTCTCAGATCGGCCGCATGAATCTCGGGATGGATGCCAGTACCTTCAAGTTTTATACCATGTGCGGCCTCCAAGAGGGCTTTGAGCCTTTTGCTGTCAACATGAACCGCGACGTTGCAGTGTGGTTCAGCAAGCGCCTCCCGACGTTTGTCAACGTGCCAAAGGATCATCCCCATATAGAGGTAATGTTACACGTCGTGGGTGGCCCTGACAGAGCAGGTGGGCCGAGGCACTAAGCTTCTGCTAATGCTCCTGTCAACAGACAGCTGCGTAAGTCCATGCCCAGGCTGCCTCCCAGCCACCGCCTCCCTGGCCCTCAGCTGTAGTTGTGGGCACGTTTACTGGGGCCGCTCAGGGCCGCCTTGCAAATGGCACCCACCGTGCAGGGACATCCTTGCAGATCAGTCCCCAGGCCTTTGGGCCACTATGTTTCCTCCAGATGTTTCTGTACTGCTGTGGCCAAACAAGTACAGTGTTCGAAGACCTTAAATGTTGCTTTCCTAAAAAAGTTCAGCACCTATACTCAAGATATGCTGAAGACTTAATTCTGTGCTCATAACATGATGTCTTTTAGATCCTATATATTTCTTTTCTTTTCTTTTTATCTGACAGAGAGAGACAGCGAGACAGGGAACACAAGCAGGGGGAGTGGGAGAGGGAGAAGCAGGCTTCCTGCTGAGCCAGGAGCCCAATGCGGGGCTCCATCCCAGGACCCTGGGATCATGACTTGAGCCAAAGGCAGACGCTTAAAGCCTGAGCCACCCATGCGCCCTTAGGTCCTATATATTTCTGCAGAACTACTTCTAACATTTTAAGCTGTCATGTAGCAGTTGATTATGATACCCTCATCTTGTAGAGGGAGCTCAGAGGAGCCAGAAATTGTAAGGAGCCTGATGTGGGTGTGGGTTCTACATCTGTTTGCCTCTGTTTGCCGGCGCCCATCATGGTTTTATTCATGGGGGTGGGGGAGGGTCTAATGGAAAGTCAAGCAGATCAGTTCCCTTGAAGCATGTGACCCAGTGGCTGGCTTCCACCTGACGGTAAGTTCCCTTAACTCACCTTCCAGTGCAAACCCAACAAGCACCAGCTCTTAATCCTCTCCTTTTCCCCACAATCTTAAATGGTAGAGACTTTTATGTATGATTCTTACTTGATCAGCACTTGAGAAAGCTGGCTTATAAACTTTTAGATGTCAGGAACCCCCTTGACAAATTGATGGAATCCGGAGACCCTGTTAGAAAAACATACACACCACACAAAAATGGGTAAGCACACTCAGAGACCCCAGGATAGGAACTATTCTTTAGGATGTAGGGAGATACTTAGACCATAAGAAAATCAGTGTAAGTCTTACTTTACTTCCTCTGCCCCTCCCCCCACCACACACGGAGACACTTAAAAAACCCTGGCTTTGCCCTTCCCTCCTCCACCCCATCCCTTGCATTGCTGTGCCCTGGCACTGGGAATTTCCCCAGTATTTAGAGGTCCCCAAGCCTCAGGCTGTGACTGGGCTGGAAAGTGTGCCAGGTGGGAAACGACCCTTCTGAGGGAACTGTGGTGTCTCTCCAGGAGCTTTGGGCTTTCTACTATCTTTTTCCTTAAATAGTCTCTTGCCTGCTGACAATGGAAATCTTTGGAAACATTGGCTCCTTTAGCCACTTGCCCCCTAACCTGAAACGGTCACCCTTGATCTTGCAGAAAACCCAGCGAGCATGTTCTGAAATCTCTAATTTCTCCAGCCAGAGGCAGATCTGTTATTTTCTGTGGGGCAGGATCCAAGTAACAGTGAGAGTAACAGTTTGGTTGTCATTGGTGACAACTTCTAGAGTTCACAGAAAGCCATGACACATGGTATAGCAATGAGGGAAGGAGGGACAAGGTCAAGGTCAGGCCCTCAGGTGTACCAGGTAAGGACCCATGGTGTTTCCAGGTTGTGAGGATCGATGGCACTATGGACAGCCCTCCATGCCTCAAGGTGACCCACAAGACGTTCGGCACACAGAATAGCAACGCCAACATGATCTACTGCCGCCTGAGCATGCCCGTCGAGTGCCACTCCTCCTTCAGCCACAGCCCCTGCCTGGACAGTGACGCTTTCCAGAAAAGGTGAGGGTAAGCCCCGCCCCCACCCCTCTACCCTCACCCAGCTCTCAGAAGCACTCCTCTTGTGTGCTGTAAAGTTGGCTTTCTATCTGTTTCTTGCTCTGCCTGAGCACAACTGAGTCGGGTCCTCTCTGCATTCAGTCAAATAAAGAAATGAGACCGTGTGTGTACACATGCACAGGGGTGTTGATGCAATGTGTAGTTAGCGGACCGGTCAAGCCAAACAGGATCACGTCTAGTGGAAAAGTTTCTGCTTGTCTTGAGCCCTCTGGGTCCTTAGGCTCCTTGCAGCCTACAAATCCTATGTTTCTGGAGGAAAAGGAATATAAGTGCATGAGAGGGTGCAATTATTGTTGCCTTTATGTGAAATTAAAAGCCTCTAGAGGCACATACTGCCTTCTTTGTGTAACTAGGGCCAGTGTCCAACCCTGCAGCTATGTGACTTATGAGTACCAGGACTTCTTCTTGTCCTGATAAGGAATATGTTCCTTGCTGTCTTTCTTTCTTTAATGTCTATTTCTTTCTCTCTTTTTTTAAGATTTTATTTATTTATTTGACAGAGAGAGACAAAGCAAGAGAGGGAAACAAGCAGGGAGGAGTGTGAGAGGGAGAAGCGGAGTCCCCAGCGAGCAGGGAGCCCGATACGGGGCTGGATCCCAGGACCCTGGGATCATGACCTGAGCCGAAGCCAGATGCTTAATGACTGAGCCACCCAGGCTCCCTTTCCTTTAATGTCTCTTTAGAATCATTGCTGTATATCTGCCCCTCTGGGGCTATCTTGTCCAGGTTTCCTCTAGACTTTTACTCTCTACGTGCTTTTAAACAAGTGCAGATGCTTGAAGGAACAGGACAGGGTATTCAGAGGTATCCTGGCCTATATTATTTCAATCTTCCCTACCTCCCCCTAGCTCTGATTTACTAGCTGGGCTGAGAGACAGTAGTGGGAAGTCAGAACCTTGGCTTGTGGTAGCAGATTACAAATGCCCAAGCCCCAAGACTAGTTGGGATCACTCATGTATAGGAAATAGTTTTCTAAACTTGCCTTCATCATTAAAGGTAGGTCAATTGCCTGTCAGAGTTGTGGAATTCTCTATACAGCTGAATAACTAAAACATGGATTATCTTCCCTCCCCACCCCCTCCCCAGGAAACAGATGCAAGAAATTCTCTCTCATACAACAACAGTAAGTAAATGTGCTCAATTATGGTTTTAATTATTTGATTCTTTGTTGTGCCTGGTAATATGCCCCTTACAGCAAAGATCTGTCTGGAGATCCTGTTTAATTGCCAATTAGTGTGTTTTTAATATCCATCTTGATGCTTCCAGAACACATCTCCGACATTTCTCAAACGGGGAAAAGAAAGACAGTTAATTCAGTCCAACGCAGAAGTCCCACCCGGAGCTCCTAACTGGACACAGTTGTGTACTTGTGCTCATTGGCCGCCAGGGACCAGCGCTGCCTTTCTGATTGAAATGAACAGGGGATGGGGGGGGGGGCTCTTTCATTTAGACCTTTGGTTTGTTCTTTTATGTAAACTTCTATGAATCAACTCTTCCCTCTCTCCGAGCAGTGCCAGGAATAATGTTGAAAGCAATCAAGTGAGAAGCAGGAGCAGGGAAGAGTCCAGATGATGGAAGCTGATTTTGGTCCCTTTTCTCTAGCTAGACAATAGCCAGAAAGCAATACTTGCTAATTTCTTTCTCTCATCCTTCAGCACCCGACCTCCCCCCCCAAAAAAAAATCTTTGGAAGAAATGCATGTTACCCCTTCTATAAAGTTATCCCATAATCCCAAGGTGGTGGGTTAAGCATGATCAGGAATAACATTCTTGCTACAGCACGTCACACACGTACTGTGTGCAGGACACGGTGCTTGGTGCATGGCAACCCCTTCCCGCTTCATTGTCACAGCAGCCCCATGGGATGGACAATATGGTACCCTCTGAAACACAGGACAAATGACCTGCCCAAGGTCACACAATAGCTGCCAGTGACAAGAGTCAAGCCCCAGTTTGTCCAGCTGACTCTTTTATCTCCTAATCAACAAAATATAACACATAATAGTAACTTCATTGAGAATAGATCTGCTCGATTTCATAAAGAAACTGATGAAGTGGTCCCTTAGGTCTGTGCTTTAGCTATTAGCATGCAGGTGGGACACTGCACAGATGGGAACGATGCCTGCCGAGAACTCCTGTAGTTCTTAACACTGCCTGTCCTCGAGCTGGATGGCCACACAGGGATCAAATGACCTGAGCCGAAGGCCACGATGTGGGCTTTATCTTTTGCAGTGTCTTTTTCACAACTTTCAAAACAACAACAACAAACACTTTGCACTTCCCTATGGAAGTGGTAAGTATAGCAGGAGTCCCCTGTCCTGTCTCTGAAGGCAAGGGCCATCTGTGCCCAGGAGAAGGTGAGGGTTCTGTGCTGGCCATTCTGAATGGCAGCCCCCTGATTTCATCAGTAGCATCTCTGGGCACAAAGGGTGGTAGATTAAGTGCTCGATTGTCTCAGTGTTAACGCGCCACAGAAGAGGGAAGAATAAGGAAGCCAGATTCTCTAGTCAGCCCATCTAAGTCTGGGGTGCAGGACCGTTCAGCTCTAGAGCCGTGTGTACTTTTTGAGAAAAGAGAGCCAAGTGGACTCCTGTATTGGTTCTATCAGTTCTCCCCCTCACCCCAGCTGGGGGCCACTCACTCTCCTCCGTGGTCTCTCCCCAGCAGTGCCACTATGCAATCCGCATCTTTGCTGGACAGGACCCCTCCTGCGTCTGGGTCGGATGGGTGACACCAGACTATCACTTATACAGTGAGAAGTTCGACCTGAATAAAAACTGCACGGTGACTGTTACTCTAGGGGATGAAAGAGGCCGGGTCCATGAAAGGTAAGGGGGGGCTCCCAAGGGGCGGGGTCAGCCACCAGGCTCCTAACTTTCCCCCACCCCCTAACTGTCTTCTTTCCCCTTCCGCCCAACACCCCAAAAGAAGGAAACATCCCATGTCTATGAAAAAGGAAAAGTGAGGCTCAGGTTTAAAAATCCTTCATCAAACAGGGAGTCGTATGGCAGAAGTGTTATTAATGAAAATCGAGGGTAATTTCATCATGTGTGTAAAACATGACCCAGGGATGGGAAAGGCTGATGGACAATTGGGACGCTGTGCTCCCTCTCAGACACGTCTCTGTGAGTTCTGGGTAAGCCCCAATCTTGACAACATCAAAAAACAGAGAAAAATCCCTGAGTGCCTGAAAGAAGTCAGTTCAGAGAAATAAAAAGATGAACCACATCACATAGCCACTGATCAACTCCAAACTCCTCATCCTAAGGATGTAAGGGGTCTGAAAGCATAAAGAACATAAAAGAGAGATAGTGGACTCATGAATACTAACCACTGATAGAAATTAGGGATCTTTTGGGAAAGCATGTTTTAGGTATACCCATGGATTCCCCCTGGTCCTCTGGGTCGGGGTTGGGGTGGGGGAGGGGATTGCCACCAGACAAAAAATCTCTGGCCGGTGGTGCCCCAAGGGTAACTCAGGAGACCAGGCCTTTTGTCCACCCAAGTGAGACAAGAGAGTCTTTCCCAAGCAAACATGTTTAGAGGTATAATAAGTTGTCTCTCAAGCTGATCTTTATCCCTACAAAGTCAGGACTGTTTTGCAGCCAGTGTTCTTTCAATGTTCCTGACTCATCAAAGACTGGTGGCCAGAGAGGTCACCGAGCATCACAGTGTCATGCAGGACCACTGTGGGCAGGTGGTGAAGAGCAGACTCTCGAAGCAAACTGCCTGGGTTTCAAACTGGGTTCCAGAACTTACAAAAGGTGGGACTTTGGACCACCTAGACTTCCTGGGCCTTAATTTACTCATTTGTAAAATGAGGATGATGATAGTTTCAGTCTCCTAGAGTGATATTAAGATTAAATGAGATAATACATGGAAAAATGCCTTAAACAGTGTCTTGACCCAGGCACTGAATAAACTTTACTCTTATTACCAATACCGAATGTCTATCTTACTGCAAGACCCAAAATAGATGCTATAAAAAGCATCCAATGTCTTGTTGAGTTGGAAAGGAAGCAGGTGAAAGCAGTCAAAAGATTTTGCTCTTTAGCCAGAAGAACCAAAGGCAGCTGTGTCCATCCCAAGTGGGTTTATTGTTCGAGTTTGCTGGCTCTGGCACACCAGACAGATTACTTGATTTATCAGAGCCTCAGTGACCACATTTATTTTAAAAACTGACAGGTTAGCATCTAGAACAAGACCCAGGAGGTCGGAGGTATTCAGTCATTCTTAGTTCTTTGTCTCACATAATAAGAAGTAAATACAGGATTGATTTTCAGGTATTTGGAGGCATTTCAAATTTGCATCCTTTAAAATATGACCAAAGCATGCCACTTCCCATCCCCATAGCTTCGATACATTAGGAATTGAATGCTGCAGTAGGCATCAATGGACTTAGCACTCTCACCACTGAAAGGCAGGAATAACTTGGCTACAGTTTAACCTTTATGGAAATCTAGCAATGACTGTCACTCTTTGGAAGGGGCATTTTGTACCAGCCCTGCCTGAGGAGCATTCACACTGAGAAACCAGCCCAACTGGTACCCCAAAGAAGATACTGGGATTACATGCTTACAAAGAGCATTTCTGGTCTCGGGGGAAATGATATACATCCAGAGCTGGAAAGAACCTTGGAGAATTCTAAACCTTTAACTTTCTGAGGTCAAATCTGATTGACTTTAGGATGTTGAAGCTACATTAAAGCCTTGGGAGGAGACCAGATTGCCTGTCTTGTGCCCCTAGTCATGGTGGCAGGCTCTGAGCATCACCTCTGCCACTGTGTCACTTCTCCAAAGCCCACCCCCCCACCGGGATTTTCAGTCTTTCAGTTGAGGAATCAGCCCTCTGTGGCTTTTTGGCTATTCCTCTTGGTTTTTAAATATGAATAACTATCATGGAATTTACGCTGTGGGGAGAGGTAGACAGCCAGCTGAGAAATGCACCCTAGTTGATAGTTATTGAAGAGTGCAGGGAGCAGAACTCTGGGGTGGAGGGCCGAGTTGTATGGGTCAAGGAGGTAGTTGGGCCTTCGAGACCACTTGTGACCTCCTTTGCAAGTGTGCCCAAGCCTGCCATCTTAAGGATGGGGGCCTGAGTTTTCAAGGATGTTACAGCCTTTTCCCCTGACACTGTGGATTTTTGTTCCTGCCTTTTATGCCAAATCCCTGTATAAAAGAGCCTATGGTGGCTGACCTCTCTGTACCTCCTTCTCCTGTCTCTGAGGTGGGAATAGAACCATGCCCACGATCTCTTTCAAAAAGGAGAACTAACATGGAGTCAGGAGCAGGCACCCGAACAGTATGTTCTCCGGGCTGAAGCATCTTGATAGATTGCCACATCCCTAAATTGGGTGGTCATGCCCGAGAAAATTGGGTTGAAGCTGAATGAATTTATTTGAGAAAAAAGTTGTTGGGGGCTGACTGGAAAGCTTCATCAGAAGGTTTCTGGGGCATTTCCTTCCTGAGCCTTGACTGTACACCGTCCCAGTCCAGATTCTGTGCCTCTTCCTCTCTTCGGCTTCCAGTGTGAAACGCAGCAACTGCTACATGGTCTGGGGTGGTGATATTGTGGCCACTTCCCAGAGATCAAGTCGGAGCAACGTGGACCTGGAGATCGGCTGCCTCGTGGATCTGGCAATGGGCATGTTGTCTTTCTCCGCCAATGGGAGGGAACTCGGCACCTGCTACCAGGTAAGGCTGGCTCTTGGTCCGAGCCGGCAGCGTCCCTGGCCTGCGTGTTTACGGCTCTGCTCATTCTCCATGTTCAGCATTCCCACCACACTATGAGGGGTTGATCAGCCCACATGGTTCGCAAGCTGTCTAGGAAAAGAAACAAGAACAAAAATGACTTCATTTTTACAAAGAGAAAATGGGGAAAGTGTCACTATTTATTGGTTGATCAGATAAGAAGACTTTTCTTTCGTGATGGTCTCTGAAAGGTGATTGATTTATTCCATGAACGTTTCTTAGGCAGCTTTCACGTTACCTGTACCACACAAGATGCAAGGTCTAAAAATGTGAGCAGAGATACTCCTTGCTTTAAGAAACTTCTGTGATCAAAATAGAGACTCATAAAAAATGACTATTTGCCAGAGTGTATTCCTTTTGCAAAAAGGTGATTCTCATTCCTTACGAATTCCTTACAGGATCTTTTAAAAATGCATTTATATAAATGATGTGTTTCTCTATTTCATTGACTGTGAGCTCTGCCAGAACTACTCGGGAGAAGCGTCAGTTGCACACATGTAGGTTTACCCCTCATTAACCACAAGAAGCTTTAGTCTTTGAAGCGGGATTTTCAGCCTTGATGGCCAGGTGAACTTGGGAAGTGCCACGTGTTATATCCTCTTTCCGTTGTTGGCAATGAATCTTAGCACAGGGCAACTTTAAAAAATCCTTTAGAAAGAAGCCAAGCATTTCTTATAATACTTAACCAAGAATATTTTTTTATTATTATTTTAACAGTAGTTTTCTGTAAGTCTGGAGTTCTACAAAGCACCTCTGGAAAAGGCTAAATTAAGGAATTAAATTCTGTGTTAAACTTTCTTGACACTCCCAAGGTAGAATGGAGATACATGGAGAGTGTCGTCCGAGTCCGGAGAAGGAAGAGCTCACCTCCATCGAGAGTGGTCAGGGAAATGTTACAGAGAATCTTTGATTTTGAAGCAAAAAGAGAATTCTTCTGTTAGAGTGAGAGCGAGGGGAAGTATCCTGAGGTTGAAAGAATGGCACAGGAGGTATCTTCATGGAGATCGAGAAGCTAATCTCATAGGGTACATTTGAGCAACAATGGCCAGCCTGGTAGGGGGCCTCTACCATTAGTGGTGAGAAATTCTTCTGGAAAGATAGGGAGGTATTGATGGGAATTAAGGAGCTTTCGGAGGTTTCTGACCAGAACAGTGACGCGCAGTGTGCAAGGCCGCTTAGCTAACTACAGCAGATAAAAAGCATCCCACTACTGTGTAAATGGATAAAACCCCAGGTTCTCCAGTCCGCCCCATGGTCCAGCCTCCAGCTGAAAAGCCTCTTGGCAGCCCTTTGTCTGGCCTGTGGTTGGAGAGATGGCATCTAGCGGGGAGAGGTAAGTAGCCACCCCAAATCTAAATTGTTTGGTGACCAAGAACAGAAGGACCAAACCTTTCCTGGGGTCTAGGGACAGCGTGCCGGCATGGGGGCAGCCGCCGCCTCTCCAGCCCCTCCCCGTCCCCCCAGGAGAAAGTGGACCATCCACACACGCAGCAGGCTGGTCCAGCTGCCGGCGCCTAGCAAGAGGCCTTTGCAAAGCCAGACTTCGAGGCTGAAAGTAAAGTATTAGTCTTCTGGTACATTCTCATGATTCCACCCCCTCACCCCCAAGCCCCTGAGGAAATGCTTAGATACATTACTGCCATCCTTCGGAATCCATTAGCTTTTTCCCATTAACTTTTGAAATGAGTTTGACTGAAGGGTCCTCCCCAAGCTGCAGAGAGCTCTGAAGCGGCTAATAACTCCGAAGGCCAGCCAGGCTTTGGAGGGCCCTGACTAAATAAATAAATAAAGGAGCCAGGGCCTTGGCAGCTGCAGAGCCTCGCTGGCCTGGGAAGGGCCCGTGCTGTTGAGGAAATGTCACAGCAGGGAGCAGGACACTGTGGCTGTTTGCATCTGGCTTTCACAGTAGCTCCCGGGTGACCTGGGGCTGGTCCATTGTCATCTCTGAGCTCTGTGCTGGCACCGACCGACCCGAGATGCCTTCCTCCACTGTGTGCATGTAAATCCAGCCATCTCGGCCCAGGGGCACTGTTGGGGTGGATGGGAGGGTGCCAGGGCTCAGTGTGGGAAACCTCAGGAGGAGGCTCACGCCCGGCCAGCCCCCTGGTCGTTCCAGGCAAGACCCTGCCATGTCCAGCTGCGCATCTGGTCCCTGGGCAGTGGGGTGATTGTTATTCTGCAGCTGTGGCCGTTTTCATTTTTCAATTATCTCAAGAGGCGCAGGGCAGCGATATTTATACGTTGGCTTTCTATTCAGAAAGGACCAGTAACCAAAATAATAGGAAGATTCGCTCAGACAACATTTCTAGACGCACCATTAAATAATGGCTGTGCAACTTGAAAGCCTTTTTCTGTCACACTTAATGTAATCATGGGGGAAATGAGAAATAAAACGTATGTTGAAGAGCTCCTCCTCGGTTCTCACCACCGCGGCCACACTGCTCTGAGAACAGAGCCAACTGCAAGGCTCAGATTGACCGAGAGGGGTTAGCTTTCAATTCAGGCCAGTTCCTATGCCCTGACCTTCACATATGATCAGAAATAGAATGTCTGTTATTGCCAGGACAAAAGAAATCAGCCAGTGAGAAAAAGGTACCTTAAATACAAAAGGAAAAATCCTGTGGTACTTCCCAGCAGCCTCCAATCTGGGCTCCTGCTTATATGACAATGGAAGTTCCCCATCCAGAGACCAGCTCTCTGGTCTGTCGCTGTCCCCGTGCCTGAAACGGGACCTGGCACCCAGGATGTGCTTGTGAAGTATTTTTTGCCAAACTAGCCAGCCTGGCTAGGAGGCCGCCATTTCTGTGTCTTCCTTGCTTCTTAACAGTTTACAACAAAATTAACAGCTTAACACCAATACATTTGTTATTTCACAACCCTGGAAGTTTGGGTTCTCAGCTCAGGTTCTCACCAGGCCAAAATCAAGACATCCATGGGGCCGAGCTGCCTCTCTCTGGAGGCTCTGGGAGTAATGTACTCCAGGCTCTTTCAGGTTGTTGTCAGGATCCAGTGTGGCTGTAGACTGCAGCTTGAGGTCCATTTTTCCTTGCCTGCCTTTTCCTTTCCTTTCCTTACCTCTCTGTTCCCAGAGGTGCCCACATTCCATCTCAAGTGGCCCCTTCAATCTCCAAAGTCAACGAGAGGGGGTCCTGTTCTTCTCACGCTTTAATCAATCTGACTTTGCCTTCTGCCCCCAACGAGAGAGAACACCAGCTTTGTAAGGGTTCCTGTGGTGTGATTAGACCCACAAAGATAATCTCTCCATTTTAAGGTCAACTGGTAGGAGCCTGACTTCCATCTACAGAAACCCTTTTGCCACGTACCATGCACAATCCCAGGAATAACCTTAGGGGTCAAGAAGGCCATCTAGGATTCTGCTCTCGCACCCCCTGTTGCCATTTTTATCATCCTCTACACCAATCATGGGCCCACACCTGTATGTTCTTCTTTTTTAAGTGGTTGAAGATAAAGTTGCGTTGTTCATCGTGGTGGGAGCATACTTAGCATGGTAGAAATAAACCCACCCCAGGGTATCCTGAATGCTTTCAAAGCCCCTCTGCTTTGCCGGGGAGTTTGAAGAAGGTGCTAGCATTTGGCTGAGTGGTTTATGAAGTTTGCAAGGACCAGTCCTGAGGAACCTGGAAACACACCACCCTCTTCAGCCTGTAGGTCCCAGTACTAGTGTGACTTCATTCAGCTTAGAAAACCTTCGGGCTTAGTGCATTTAAGAGATGCATTATATGAGTGTTCCCATGAGATCAGATTCATGGGCTTCTTGCTGGTCCACATGAAATGTCCCAGCCACCAGAAGCTTACAGTGACTTGAATGTCGCAAGTTGTTCTGTATGTCACATATCAGATATCTGAGAAATCCGGGTACCAGAACAGGATGCATCAAATCAAGATTTCCTATTTGTGTCTCTCCCTGCTGCAAACTCAAGGTCTGGCACAAAGCAGATAGATAATAGATAATAGGTACTAAATCACTATTCATTAAATGTCCTTTACAAAGCTTATTTCAGACATCGCCAGGCAGTTCTAAGAGCCCCATCTCCACATTTTGGTTTTACGGGCATTTATCCCTTCCTATGGTCCATGGATACCTGAAGCATGAGGCATAAACTGAGTGTTTATGCTTAGCACGTGAGCCCCTGCAGCATACTGGGAGAGTTCACTGTGTCCTGATTACAAGTCTGATGACCTGTTTCATCATGAGCAAGTGATAGCACTAGACCATGTATTCTCGTAAAAGTCACAGCCTTAAAAATGTGTGTTTTTATAAACCTTAGGTCTAAAGGCATCGAAGAAATGCATTATTAAGGGAAGCCTATAACCAAATGACCAAAAGAAACCTCTGTATTCATTTTCTGTTACTGTGTAACGAATTACCACTGATGATGCTGTGACTTACAACAGCAAACCCTGATGGTCATAGTTTCCTTGGGCCTGGAGTGGAGACACAGCCCAGCTGGGCCCTCTATTCCATTTCACAAGGCTTCAAGCAAGGTGTCAGGCAGGCTGCATTCTTTTCCAAAGCTGGAGGTCCTTTTCTGAGCTCTTGTGGTCGTTAGCAGAATTCAGTTGCTTGCCTTTGTAGGTTTGAGGCTTCATTTTCTGATGACTACAGCAAGGGGCACTCTCAGTCCCACGGTACCCCCTGAAACTTCCCTCACATGGCCTTTCACAGACCCTGTTAAAACAGGTTAGCTTCCTTTTCCAAGGCAGGTGGACAGGTGGAGAATTCTCTGTAGTCAGCTGACATACAGTCTTATATAATGTAGCCAAACCAAGGGAGTAAATTTCTATACCTTTGTCATATTCTATTTGCTAGAAACAAGACACAGGTTCTGAAGAAGGGGGAGTGGCTCACTGGGGGCCAGCTTAGGGTATGTCCATGATATTCACCATCCCCTAAGTGCAACAGAGTTGCAAAAATTTCCTAATATCTGGATTGACTTAAAGGCAAAGGACTTTGGTTGGTAGAATTAAAATCCCTTTTCTTCTTCCATGGCCTTCCTAGACTGAACCCCTACATCAGAGTGGCAAGTGATAAATGGAGTCCCTGCTGTCATATATAAATCCACACACTTCATCTAAGTGATGGCTATAAGGCAGTCAGTGAATCTTGCGCTATCTAATGTAGGAACTGGAATCATAAAGAGTGAGAAGGAAGTGGAGAGAAGTCCGGAGGAACCAAGTAAATGGAGAAGTTTTAAGAAAAGGAGACAGGCTCTGGAAGCAGCTGCTTTCTTTTGTTCTTCCAGGGAAACACCTACCTGTAAACTAGCAGTTCTCAACCGGGGACAATTTTTCCTCTACAGGACACTTGGCAAACCCTATCAGAGACTTTTTTTTAGCTGTCTTGAATGTGGTGGGGGTGGAGAGTACTACTGACTTCTTCTGGGTAGAGGCCAGGGATGGTGTGAAATATTCTACAGTGCACAGGACAGCCCCTACAACAAAGAGTTATGCAGCCAAAAATGTCAACAGTGCTGAGGTTGAGGTACCTGTCCCTTGGGCTTGCTTGATCAATGTCCCTTTGCCTTCAGAAATGACACTGAAGTCCTTGCACCGCCCTCTGCGATCACCTTCTGTGGGCAGGAGTGGTGAATGATGGGGGTACACCAGTAGCTCCCCACATGTGACCTTCCCCCCGTGCACTGGAGAAAGCTGTTGGCTGCAGTTAACAGAGAAAATGAAAGAATGTGAGATGATTTGGTCCCAAGTAGAGAGAGAGCGAGAGTGAATAAGGTGGGGGGGCAGTGACAGTCACCACCAGTAGGCACCGGGTCTTAGAATTTCTGAGCAGTGGAGAAGGACCCACCGGCTAGCTATCCTCTTTCAGCTTAGATTAGAATGGGGGTGTTGATTGAAACCCTCAATGACTTAGCCATCTGTGATTTTATAATTCTGAGCAGACCTCTCAATCTGTTTTGGTTTCTAGGTGGAGCCCAATACCAAAGTGTTTCCAGCAGTTTTCCTACAGCCCACGAGTACTTCTTTGTTTCAGTTTGAACTGGGGAAGCTGAAGGTATTGATCTGCCCCCTTATCCACTGGCTATGATAAAAGAAGGCAGTGTTGACCTTTAGGGGAAAAAATCCTAGGCTTCATAAAACAGGGGGATCCCTTCTCATATACCACTTCCCCATCCGCTCCACTGACCCGGCCCCTCTAATTGCCTGTGAAACTCTTATGACAGAGGGTAGATTCCCACTTTCCTTTCTCACACTTCTTCTGGGTGCTGAAAGAATTAATTAATGCTAAGATAGCCCATTATGCAAGGTCTGAATTAGGATGGTAAAGCCTTAGAGGTCTCGGGGTTCATCTGACTCTCTGTAGTTTATACTAACCATATTGGGGATTACGGGCCAGGTCGCATTATCCAGCAACTGAGCACCTCTGTAGTGCACACGTGTTTCCCCCCAACGCCTTTCCGCCTTGCCCCAGAACACGATGCCCCTGTCAGCGGCCATATTTAAAAGCGAAGAGAAGAACCCAGTTCCGCAGTGTCCTCCTCGGCTGGATGTCCAGACCATCCAGCCAGTGCTCTGGAGCCGCATGCCCAGCAGCTTCCTGAAGGTGGAGACGGAGCGCGTGAGCGAGCGCCACGGCTGGGCGGTGCAGTGCCTGGAGCCCCTGCAGATGATGGCCCTCCACATCCCCGAGGAGAACAGGTAGCGCGGGGGTCCCCAGAGGAGGGGGCAGGCCTGGCAGGCAGCGAGGGAAGGGAAGGAGTGCTGTCCTCATGGGCCAAGCGCCCTGCTCGGTCCACAGATTCCCAGAAACTTCAGTTCCTCTCTCCCTCCCTCACTTGGAGTCTTCACTTAGAAACAACAGGAGATTCGCTACGCTATGCCCGCCTCGAGTCTTCACCGTAGCTCTGAGGGCCTGCAATAGGAACGTTTCCATCCTTTTTTTTTATTTTTTAAGATTTTATTTATTTGACAGAGAGAGAGAGATCACAAGTAGGCTCAGAGGCAGACAGAGAGAGAGGAGGAAGCAGGCTCCCTGCCGAGCAGGGAGCCCGATGCGGGCCTCGATCCCAGGACCCTGAGATCATGACCTGAGCCGAAGGCAGAGGCTTTAACCCACTGAGCCACCCAGGCACCCCATTTCCATCCTTTTAATTAAAAACTCCAATGTGACCTTGAAATCTACGTTATTAATGACAGGAATGGGGAAAATGAGGCATGCCTAGCTTGCTTGGAGAAGCAAGAATGGGCTCCTGGGCTCCTCCTCCTAAGAGGTCCTCTTGGATTATGGTCTGCATTCCATCCCAGCATTCTCACTTTCTGGTCTTGTGGCTTTGGGTGAATTACTCCTGTAACTTATCTCCGCTTCCTCATGATCCAGTAAAATAAATGAGCACCCAAAGGACTGTGGGAGAAACCAATGAAACTGTGTGGGTAAAATCTCGTAGCATCTCTGTAATGTAATAGGAATTAAATAAATTTTATTGTTAACAGTATCATCCCTTGATTTGTTGGACAAAAAAACAAAATGGGAGTGGAAGGATTTGACACCTGCACACTTCTCATTTAAGTATTCGCCTGGGTCATGGACTGTGGCGAGACAGATTAGTGGAGGGCAGGAGCGGAAAAAGACAGCGGTCTGGCCAAGTAAGCCAATTGCGGGGGATCCTCAGACCCATGATGAGGAGAAAGACAAAACAGAAAACCTAAGCAGGGAGCAGAGACTGTGGGCCCCACAATGAGGGAGCAACCCACAGACTTCTAAATAGACTTCTAAGGTCAGGAAGGAGAAAGTGAATTGATGGTGCCACCTGAACTCAGGTGGGAAACCGTTTTCTCTCTGGACAAGAGCCCAGGTGTGTTTGTTTCCAGGGGAGAGAAAGCCCCGCAGATGATGGTAGATTGGCGTTGATACAGATGGTGTAGGAGGCAGATGGACAGAGAGCTTCAGCTCCGTCTTCTGAGGAGCTCTTCTGTCAAAAAACAGAAGTCCCCCTTAAACCTACAAATAGAGGACCGGGGCACCTCTCTTACATACCTGAATGTTTCTCAGTCTTTCCGTTGGGAGGTTTTCCTTAAGAAGGAAGACTTTCCTATTTGGGAAACCAGGTCTTTAAGTCTTTCAGACTTTGGAGACCCTTGTGGTTAGAGAAGGAGGATTCTCAAGAACTAGGATATGGACCAGAACTGAGAGAGGAATGATAACCTGCAAGGGAAAGTCAGGGAGAGACTCCTCCATCTTCATATCCCCTCTGACCTCATTAACTTGGGTGTGATCCCTGGGGATTCAGGGAGAAGACTTGGCTGAAGCCTTGCATATTCTTCTCCCCGAGGAGTGGTTGATTGCTTGTCCCTCCGCAGGTGTGTGGACATCCTGGAGCTCTGTGAGCAGGAGGACCTGATGCAGTTCCATTACCACACGCTGCGACTCTACAGCGCCGTGTGCGCGCTGGGAAACAGCCGGGTGGCCTACGCCCTGTGCGGCCACGTGGACCTCTCTCAGCTCTTCTACGCCATCGACAACAAGTACCTCCCTGGCCTTCTTCGCTCAGGCTTCTACGACCTGCTCATCAGCATCCACCTGGCCAATGCTAAGGAGAGGAAGCTAATGATGAAGAATGAGTACATCATTCCCATCACCAGCACGACCGGGAAAATCCGCCTGTACCCGGATGAGTCCAAGAGGCACGGGCTGCCGGGAGTGGGCCTGAGAACGTGCCTCAAGCCGGGGTTCAGGTTCTCCACCCCTTGCTTTGTTGTGACCGGTGAGGAGCACCAGAAGCAGAGCCCTGAGATCCCCTTGGAGATTCTCAAGACGAAGGCGCTGAGCATGCTCACAGAGGCAGTGCAGCACAGTGGGGCTCACATTCGGGACCCTGTGGGCGGGTCTGTGGAGTTCCAGTTCGTGCCTGTGCTGAAACTCATCGGGACCTTGCTGGTCATGGGGGTGTTTGATGACGATGACGTCCGGCAGATCCTCCTCCTGATCGATCCGTCTGTGTTCGGGGAGCACAGTGTGGAGACAGAGGATGGAGCGGAGAAGGAGGAAGTGACCCAGGTGGAGGAGAAGGCAGTGGAGGCTGGGGAAAAGGCCGGCAAGGAGGCTCCGGTCAAAGGCTTGCTGCAGACCCGACTGCCAGAATCCGTCAAGCTGCAGGTAACTCAGGGCAGCCAAGTTCCTGCCCTTGAAAGGAGTGGGGGAGGGTGACGGTGCAGCCGGGAGGTCAGGCTGGGACTCAGGGCACCTGCCTAAACCTGGGGTGTAGTGCAGACACCGAGAGAGAACATTCACTGATCATGCTTGTTTCTGACGTGAAATGTACTCCCTAGGTCAAAAGAAAAATACTAACCCTTACCAACAAGGCATGTGCTTTATTGTTAAGATCTATTTATTTACCTGAGAGAGTGCAAGTGATCATGGGGCGTGGAGGGCAGAGGGAGAGAGAAACCCAAGCAGACTCTACGCTAAGTGCGGAGGCTGACATGTGGCTCCATCATCCCATGTGTCCCAAGATGTATGTTTTGCAGTTGTTTTTGTGGAACTAGTGATGAACTGGCCCTGACCTTACCTCTCACCTTTGGGACGAAATGGCTTCTTGGTGAGATCTGTCTAGAGAGGAGGAGGAGCCTTTGGCTGTGGAACAGACCAGAGGAACTGGCTCATAGAGCTGCCATGCTCCCCACCTGCTCTCATTTGTTGCCGTGTTCTGATCACCAAGCCTATGGAGACCCATTGCACTGGCATTCAAGTCAACTGCCCTCTGAGAAGAGTCATGCTCACCTAGAGCTGCGCCGTTGTCATCACCCAGGAAACCTCAACATTTCCTAAGCATAGTCTTACCAGCTGTACGCTAGCATTGGTGGTGCATTGAAGTTGGTCACTTTTGTCTTCCTGGGTACTGAGAAAAGAGAAATGAAAGTGAACAGAGCAGAACAGTCTGTTCCACAGAGTCAACCTGGCTCAGGCATCCCACAGTCACTTACTAGCTCTATACACTTGCCAAGTCCATAGCCTACCAAAGCATTAGCTTTCCGATCTGTAAAATGTGGATGATAACATAAAACATAATATTCAGATTTATCATTGTAAAATACAATATGAAATGTATTTTATCATTAAACATATTATAATGATCTCCAAATGACACTCTCTTACCCAATGTAATGAGATTGGTAGTCAGTTGACGTAATCTAAAACATTACATATAGAGGAGAAGCATAACAAATTTTGCATATATACCTTCAACAATTTCATTAAAACATATAAATGTGCTCTTCTGATGTGGAGCCAAGACGACTTCTTTAAGGTGAGTCCCTGACTGGTGTGCAGAGTCCTCCCTTCTGCATCGGTGACACCTGTCACACCCAGTTTGATGTGCGTGATGGCCAGTTGGGGCATCTTTACGATAGACACTGGATTTAGAGGTAATTGGAAAGCAACCTGGCACAGAATTACTTCTAGATTCTAATGATTTCCCCCTAGTTTTTCTGTAGTTGTCTAACTCACATCCAACTTTTAGTCTTTTTTTAAAATACAACTTGCCTTGGGGTACCTGAACGGTGCAGTCGGTTAAGCGTCCGACTCTTGGTTTCAGCTCCGGTTGTGATCTCAGGGTCATTAGATGGAGTCCTGCATCAGGCTCCGTGCTCAGCACAGTGTCTACTTGAGTTTCTCTCTCTCCCTCTGCCCTTTCCCCACCCCCCACCTCAAATAAATAAAGAAATCTTAAAAAAAAAAATCTTGCCTTTTATAGATGTTCCCTGGTCATTCAACTTGGTTGAAATTTCCTATTTCATTGGGACACATCCCTCTAATTAAATGTTGTCACTGTCATCACAAGTATGATGGACATGTGCTCTGGGTCCTGGTTCACCTGGCCGAGGCAGAGCTGGGCAGGTATGCAGGAGACTGTCCTGCTACATAAGAACACGCCACCGTCAGGGGCTTTGCTGTCTGTGCCCAGACAGACTGGAGAGTGTCTGTTAGTCATGTGAAAGGTGAAGTGGAGATGGGTTAATCAATATTAAATATTTATTAATTAAATTATTAAATAATATTGCAATATTTATTAACTAAGTTATGGGTGTTCTTAGTAATAAAAGTTCAAATAGTGATAAGATTAGGAATAGTAACCATCTGAGAGAACTAATGACAGAAAAACAGTGCCAACAAACAAAAAGAAAGATGGAGAGGGGAGCAGACGTCTTTAGTTCCCATCATCCAGAGCCAGAAGATGTCAGGAAGGAGCCAGAACTCACCTGTGCAGTTCAGTGGTGGTTTCTACATGGAGGTGAGAGCCATGGAAGAACTCTCTTAGGAATGCTGTTCGGGCGCCTGGGTGGCTCAGTGGGTTAAAGCCTCTGCTTTTGGCTCAGGTCATGATCTCAGGGTCCTGGGATTGAGGCCCGCATCGGGCTCTCTGCTTGGCGGGGAGCCTGCTTCCCGCCCCCCTCTCTGCCTGCCTCTCTGCCTACTTGTGATCTCTCTCCCTCTGTGAAATAAATAAATAAAATCTTAAAAAAAAAAAAGGAATGCTGTTCTCCCTCGCCACACGCAGATTTATTCTGTCTTTGGTGAGCTCATTTGCTCTTGTTCTCCAGGCCTTAGGATAAAGAGCTGGTGTCTGGATTCAGGCTGACTTGGGTTCAAGTGATGGCTCTATGGTTACTGTGTGACCCTGGGCAAGTGACTTCGAGTGCCTGAGTCTCAGTGTTACTCTCTGTAAAATGGGGATGTCAGCTGCTTCCCCAGTGTATACAAAGTATTGTTAAATTACCATACATATACGCTTGTGTTGCAGATGTGTGAGCTCCTCAGCTATCTCTGTGACTGTGAGCTGCAGCATCGAGTGGAGGCCATTGTGGCATTTGGCGACATTTATGTCTCCAAACTCCAGGCAAATCAGAAGTCCCGCTACAACGAGCTCATGCAGGCCTTAAACATGTCCGCAGCCCTGACTGCCCGGAAGACCAGGGAGTTCCGCTCCCCCCCACAGGAGCAGGTGAGAAACTCTTCCTGAGCCTCCATGCCCTTCCTACGGAAGAACTTGAACCTCACAGAGCAGGGCACATGAAACCTTTGTATGTCTGGGGCATCCATGGGAGCTGTGGTGATTAAATGACCCAGCACAGTGCCTGGGGACAGGTCTGGTCTTATGCTAACGGCAACAAGGAGCATCTGCCACTTAGATGGGGAAGAAAACCCATCCCAAACCACCATGCTTGGGCACAGCTTCCTCCCCTCCCTTGCTCACTGCTCCCCATCACTGAGTCAAAGACCACATCACTGTCAGGATCCAACTTTCATAGCAGCAAGGATCTGCCGTTAGGAGAATGTCTGTCCAGTCCTTGCAGAAGTCACTACTTAATGTAAGAGATCAACAGAGCGTGGTCAACACTTCCCAATTGTTGACAGCGGATGCATGGTCTTCCTTGTCCCCTTGCCCCATGATCAAGACCCTCGTAAAGTCTCCCAGCCCCTGGAAGCTGGGAGAACAGGACTGGGCATTTGAGGTCTCTTCTGTGAGGTGTTGTCTTCATTCTTTGCAGTCTCCCCACCTTGCGGTCAGCCTTGCCCAGATGGGAAGGCTGCTTTGAAAAGACTGAGAGTCCTCATGAGCAACTTGCAGAGGAGGGCGGGACAGCTGATGGAAAAGTAGTTTGCATTTGTCCCACTGCTCAGCTGTTCACATATATCCTGCAGGCTGCTTGGCCCCAGCTCCCTCAGTGTTCCAAGCAGAAGATCTTTCAGTGAAGAAATCTGTTTTCAGTCTCTCAAACCAGATCTTTGGATCTTATCTGTATTTAATAAGCAGCCTATCAGTAATTTGTTGTCAGTATAATCCCCACCATTTGATATTAATGAGACAACTTGGTCTAATTGCTTTCCTAACCTATTTTGTAGAACATAGATACTTAATATTGGTTTAAAAATGAACCGCATCACTTGGCTTTTAAAAGATTCACTTGAATGATACTGGCCTTGAAAAGAGTAGGCGAAGCTTATCATCTCTTTGCTGGAGGCAAAATGAGAAAGCCCTTTCAGTTGACGGGAGGAGGTAATTTGCACTGTGCTGAGCAAAGTGCCAGGAGCCTGAATTACTCTTGAAGGTTTTACAAATGTTGCCTTTAGACCTGCAACAGGTGTGTGTGAACGGTTCCCATTTCGTTGGGCAAATGCTGACTCATTTCTCGTGAATAATGGGACAGAGAACGATGGGGCGCCTGGCTCCCCCATTACTCACTGTGTGGTCTTGGGTGATCGCCTTTCTATGTCTCAGTGTTTTCTGCCAGTGAGTAGAATTTATGTCTATTTTCTGAGGCATCTGTTTAACCCAGCTAGGATGCGTCATCCATCCAACGCTGTCCTCATGGACCCACCTTACTGGCTCCTGGAAGGGCCATGCTAGCTCCCACCTCTCCTTTCCCCCTGCCGCCTCCTTACCTTCTCTCCCGCTGTCCCCGGAGCCTGCCAGCACTTCTTCCTTTCACCTTCCCAGTAATCCAATGGACGATCGTTTCGGATTTGTTTCAGACATCTGTAACTTGAGAAATTCTTCCTAAATGTGTTAAACCAGTGAATCTTGAGCAGACCTCAGATTCAGAAAGGCTTAATAAAACAGATTGCTGATCCCTCCCTTCTGGGGCTTCTAATTCAGTAGCTCTAGTATGAGGCCCAGAAATTTATACTTTTAGCAAGTTTCTGAGTGATGCTGAAGCTACTGGTCTAGGAATGAAATGAAAGAAGGGACACTAATTGCTATCATATCCAGCTGTCCCACCTACCTTTCCAGAAGGAACCTACCAACAGAGCTCTCTAAATAATTCAGACTTGAACATCAGCAAAGTAGAATTTAGATCAATTTCAGGGGATAGCAGGGCAAAATCACTTGGAAGATTGGATGCATAAGAATTAGAATTTTAAAACATTAATATGATTCTCTCATCCTTCTGTAAACTTTGAGGAAAAAATAAAGGTTTTCAACTTGGTATCTATGTAATAGAGAGAAATGAAAAAAATCCTACTTGGGGGATGTTACCAAGTACAAAAGTAGGCAAAACTAAGATCAGGCCAAAGGTTGTTGGCAAATTAGCCAGGCATAGTCAGCAAGCCTTTGACTTTTAAAAGGGCATCATTGAAGGGTATGCCCTGTGGAGGAGAAAATTCAGCTCACTCCCTATTTGGTTCTCTGCCCTATAGGCTGAGGGGGCCCCTGCTTCCCCAGTGTTCTACCTAAGGAATGATCTTTCAGCAAAGAAAAAAATTTTTGACTCCCAAGCTTGACCTTCAAATCTTGTTTTTATTTAATTAACAACCTATCAATATATGTTGACTTAATTACCATGTTTTAACATTGTGGCACAACCACAAAAATTACTTTCCTAATGTGTTTTATGGGTATTGTTTTATTACAAACAGTACTTCTACCTACTTCCAAAAGTTGTTTGCAGTAGTAGCTTTAAATAAGGAATAAGGATCTTCCCAAAAACATTAAATATGGTTTTCGTGGTTTAATAAAAGAGATTGTAAAGTTTTTTAACCTAGAAATCCTAAACAGAAGGAGAAAATACCTTTGCCTAGTTTAGTTTGTGGGTTACCCTGCCTGAGGCGGCCAAATGGACAGCATCACCTCTAGCTTTGCTTCTGTCCCTCTAGGTATTCATTGACGTGGGGTCGTGGGTCTTTGGAAGGAATTGAGACATTCCTGAATCTGAGCAGGAAATGAATGACTTCATTTTCACAAACTTGTCATTAATCTCTGATAACATTTCTTTAATTATTGATGTAGACCGCAAAGCAAATACATGACTTTTCCAGCAACAGAAATTGCCTGGCTGTTTTTTTTTTTTCATGTTTTATTACAGTGGTTGTCATACCTTGACTTACCACTTACATTCATCACTACTTGAAGATCACAGTGGATATGAGGCCTGACACTAGATTTTTTTTTTCTTTTTTTTTTGTCTAATGAGTTAATAAACAAGTACACACATTCCTGTATCACAGTTTCTTTTCTATGGTCTTGGTAACTAGATTTCAATATAATTTTTTATGTAATTTTCTCTATTTGATTGTATATATTCAGAATATTAACCTGAGAAGTAAGGAGGGAGTTTCAATAGACTGTCAGAATGGTCCATGGCATAAAAACAGTGAAGAATCCCTGAGACAGAACTGTAAAGGAAAAGGATGATACTTTAACTACATGTTAAAACCTACATGTCCATAAAAAAAATCCTTTAAAGTTAAAAGCTCACTAAAATCCAGGACCTATATTTGGAGTATATGTTATGAAGAGTTAATAGTCTAGGGATGTGCAAAATACAGATTAATTTTTAAAAAGAAAATTGCTCAACAGAAAAGTGGAGGAAGAACATGAACAGCAAATTTATAAAATATGAAATAGGGGCACCTGGGTGGCTCGATTATTTAAGCATCTGACTCTTGATCTCAGCCCAGGTCATGATCTCAGACCCTGAGTTCAAGCTCTGTGTTGGGCTCCACACTGGGTGTGGATCCTACTTTAAACAAAAAAAAAAAAAAGAAAAAAAGAAGAGAAAGAAAAATGGCCCTTAAGTGTGGAAAAACAAAAAACAAAATTCAACCTCACCGGTTAAATGCAAATTAAAGCAACAGGGATATGACATTTCTCACCTATTAAATTGGAAAATATTTTAAAAGTGTGTTAACTCTCATTACCATAATGGAGATGCAAAGTAATACACACTCTTGTATAAAGTGGTAATAATAGAGATTGTTGTGAGCTTTCTGGAGGGCAATTTGACAATTCATATCAAAAGCCATGAAAATACACAAATCTTTTGATCCAGTCATTTCGCTTCTAAGAGTTTATCCTAAAAAAGAAATGATCAGAGATGTGAACAAAAATTATGTAAAAGGAAATTCAAACAAACTTTATAAGGACAAAGAAATGGAAGCAATTTAAATATATCTTAACAAATTATTAATTTTATGTGCATTTTACATTAGTTGCTATTCATCCATATGATGAAATACAGTGACCTATTAAAAATCAGTAAAATAAGAAAATGCTCGAGATAAATTGTTAAGGAAAATCAGACTTCAGAAATGTTTAGAGTATGATCTCAGTCTGCACTCATAAAGACTGGGAGATGCTAGCTAACTATGGTTTTCTTTGGGCAGTGGGATTGCAGTAAATTTTAAGTATTTCCAAAGTTTGTAAAATTAATAAATTATTATAGTCAGAAAAAAATGAAAGCTACTTTTAAATGTTGGCCATCCTTTTTTTTAAGGTTTTATTTATTTGAGAGAGGGAGAGAGTGCACGCACACACAAGCAGGCAGAGGGGCAGAGGGACAGGCAGACTCCCTGCTGAGCAGGGAGCCCAACAAGGGGCTTGATCCAGGACCCTGAGATCATGACCTGAGCCAAAGACAGACGTTTAACTGATTGAGAGCCACCCAGGTGCCCCTGTTGGTCATCTTTATAAAAGAATTTGAGTTGGACAAAATTGGCAAAGACCATTAGGTGTTTAAGACAGCATCTGAGTTCTTTTGACCAACACTGAGAACCAACTACCCATTCTTCTTTGTCCCTCAAAGATCAACATGCTTCTTAACTTTCAACTGGGAGAAAATTGCCCCTGCCCAGAGGAGATCCGGGAGGAGCTATATGACTTCCATGAGGACCTTCTCATTCACTGTGGTGAGCTTCTGAGATGAAAGCTGTATCAAAGTTAACTCTGTTCCTGATTCCTCCAGTAGATGCTGGTAGGGGTTGGGAAGAAAGTTTTCTATTTAAAGGTGCAGTTAACCCTTGAACAACATGGATTTGAGCTACGTGAGTCCGCCTGTAATGCAGAATTTTGTTTCCATAACTAGAGAACAGTAATATACGTGTATTTTCTCTTCCTTATGATTTCCGTAATAATATTTTCTTTAGCTTTATTATAAGAATTCAGTGCATAATACATACATTTAAAAACATATGTTAGTTGACTGTTTATTTAATTGTCAAGAAGGCTTCCCATCAAGAGTATGCTTGTGTGATTCTGCCCAAACTACTTGGGTTAGAGAAGCTATAGGAAATAATTCTGGCATAACATATGATGGAAACTTCTACTGAGAAGAAATTTTGTGAGATAGAAGAGAGTGAGCATGGTTTCTCAAGAAGAAAAATAACCGATACTTACATAAACCTCCCCCGCTTTACTTAGATAGTTGGACTCTGCTCCCAGCTGAACCAAGATTCAAATCCCCTTTGCTTCTTAGCTTTTGCAGTGATGTAAGTATGATAACTTCTGCCCTGAAGAATTCTAAGCCAGCAGGGCCTACTTTGATACATAACTGCTGATTTTAAATGGTTCTCAGCACTTGTGCTGCTTCCACATGGGTAGATTGACTAATGTATCAGTAATAGGTGGTCTTTTCATTTAAAATGATTCAATGTTAACTTTTTTCTTTCTAGATACTCTAGAGCCCTTTTGACGTATAGGTTAGAAAAAGTTAAGTGTGGGATTTGAAATTACTTGATATTCTTGTACACAAGAAATCATCTTTTTAAAAACTTGTTAGAAGACATCATAGAGGTAAATACTTATGGGGAGCTTCATATGGTATCTTTAGAAGGTTCCAGAAGGGTGGGAAGCAGAGACTTTGTGTTCTTTCAATCATATGGTGGTTGCATGTACTGTTTGAGGTTTTCACTCTGTTCTGTGCTTTGCCAGGCGTTCCGCTAGAGGAGGAGGAAGAGGAAGAGGAGGACACCTCATGGACTGGGAAACTCCGTGCCTTGGTATATAAAATCAAAGGCCCTCCCATGACTGAGAAGGAACAACCAACAGAAGAGGAAGAGAGATGCCCTAGTAAGTGACCATGCCTTTTAATCACAGTCCTTCTGACACAGTGCTCTTCTATGACATAATGCAGGGAACTGGCTTTCTGACAGATACTATGAGATGGACTGCCTACGCTTCAAAGGAAGCATCTGGGCATTCTTTTATAATTGGTGGTGGTTATTGTGTATTTGGAACTACACTTGTCTTCCAATTTAAGGAACTGACTTTCAGGGTCTTCAGAAACCTGAGGGATCTATTACTCTGGGTCTGCCCTTGTCTGTCTAGTTAAAAATGCCTGTAAACAAGTTTTTGTTCTTTGAGGTTTCCATCCTCTTCCTCCTTTAGCCATTGTTGTTTCTGTCACCTGCATTGCAAGTCGTCTCCGTGAGAAAATAAAATAATGACGCAAGGGAAATAAAGGAAATAGGATGTGGGCTTTGATGGGAGTCTTCTTTGGGGTTTGGCTATGATTTTCACAATGCATCATCCTGGAAGACTTTGACCTTCAAATTTGCAACAACAGCAGACCTTGTCCAAGTTCCTTTTGCTAAGCCTTATGGTAGACACAACTCCTACCATTGTGACTCATGTTGAAACACGATCATAATTTGTTCTATAGGGCAGTTTACTGTCTATAAACCGTTAACATTTGAAGAAGAAAATTGTCTATTATATACAATCAGGATGCTCTTTAGTACCAAATTCTGCAAATATTTCATTTGTCTAAAAAAGGAACTTCCAAGGTTTAACATAGTTGCCTTTTATCTTGTTCCTCTCCCTTTTCATTTTAGAACATGCTTTCAAATCATAGACTAGAGCAATAGACTGCCAAGCTAAGATTGATTTGTCTGAAAACACTACTTTGGGGTTCATACATCTTACTGCCCTTTATATTGACCTTCCATCTTTGTCAGAATATCTCTGAGGGAAAGGAAGCTGCACCATTTTTCAGCACAAGTATTGAGGCCTCTGGAAAAGTGTATGGGGTACATGGTACTGGCAACCTTGATCAGTGCTATCCATCACCATGGAAAGGGTAGGTCTTTGATGAGGACGTGCCAGCAGGATTCTAAGGGCACAAAAGTGAGTTTAGATCCCCTTTGTGGTTCCCGCCAAAGCAGAACTAAAAATAGACTGTGCTGACCCATACTATGTGCTGAGAGTCTATTTTGAAAGTAGATCCATGTGGGGGTCCCATGTGGTGAACATTTCATGGTAGGTAAATAGAGTCAGATGAAATCACTTGGCGTGTGAAGTCTCCCTAACTCTAAGAACAGTGTCCAGGCTCCAAAGATGGCAGTCTTCAGCACTGCTACCTCGGGCCTTGGGCAGAAAGACCATGTTCTGTCCCTTCTGACAGAACATGCAGACAAGGCCACTCCAGTGTAAGACTCCATGTCTTCACCTCATGCTGCTTCCCTTCCAGAATTATTGTGAGTGGTTCAAGCTTTGTGTTATAAGTCTCCTATCTTGGATTTCCAGAAATAGAAATGAAGGTGGTCAAGTATGTCTGGTTGTCAGTAGATGGGTTCCCTGGCCAAATAGTCCAGAGACAGAAAGCCCCTCACTCAGGCCTGACATATGAAGAGAAAATCTTGGGAATGGCTTAACTGCCACCCCAAAATTGTTTTTAACCAATGGATGGAGAGAATGTTTCTGAAAACATAGCCATCTGTGATAAAAGGGTCAAAATACTTTAAAATATTAGTAACTTTGTCCACATTATTACTTACCTGATTTTTCTTCCCTTACATTTGATAAAATATTAAAAGTACAGATAATAACATGGGATAGTGAATTGACAATTCACCAAATACTCTACGTGATCAGGTTACTCCTGGTGGGTTTTTTTCATTCTTCTATTGGATAGTTCATGAAAATAGGACTCTGAAGAATTAAGGGATATTTGTTCATTTATTCTCTCCTCCACTACCTGTTTCCAGAAAAATTTCCAGGTGACTGAATGTCACTAGCCCAAGATAAGCAAGATGAGTAAAGCTGTGACTTTCCTCACATTTTTTGAGTCTGGTTCCATGCTCTTTCCATTGTCCTGTAAAACCCCCAAATATAGCTACTACATACAGAATAGCTTTTTAAAAACATCGTCTTTTTATCTGGCTTACCACACCTGTGAGGTGACTCACAACTGTGACTCATTGCTACATGTGGGAAATCTAAACCCAACAGAACTCAGAATTCTAACATGCCAAAACTGACCAAGCCAAAGATCCACCCTTGGAGTTTTCAGGGTAGGAGGTGAAGTCTCACCTCTATGAGCGGTTGGTGTTGGCCAGATGACCTGCAGAAGACTTCAGCTTTTCTAAGCAAGAGGAATCAGCATGTCCTGAACCTTGTGAGAATCCCACTAGCTGGCTCAGAGTTATGGGGATCTGCCTGAACTAACTCTAAGCCATATTGTCGATGAAAGCTGTTACAATCTTATCAAAACATCATATGATAATGAAGAGGTAAAAAAGATCCAACAATAGCAGCCCGCCATACTAAGTCACATTTCTTTGGCATATCCCCATCCAGCAAACTCCCGAGGAAATCTTCTGCCTGTTAGTTCTAAGCCAGGGCTTCTCACACACTACAGTTGAAGCAGGGTTTCCTTGAATATAAATCTGTTGCCACTGAGTTACTCCAGAAGAGACCAATCAGCTCTTTCTGCTAAATTCTGAAATTAACCAAACGAAGATCACTTGTCGCTTTACAGCTCAAAGTTGGTGGCTTCCTGATCTCTGTCATTCCCTGAATGCTCTCTGCATGGAGTTTTTCCTGCCACTTGTGTCCACTCTTGCCCCGCCGCTGAGTGGCCTCAGAGTCCTAACCGAAATTCTCTCCCGCCTAAATGCTGCAGCCTACTGAGTACTGAGGAGGGGAAAAGTCTACTGTTCACTATGAAAATAGGTCTGGAACCCAGCACAGATCCCCACAAAATGAGACAACCCGGTGGTAGGTCCATCAGTGGCACTCAGGCAATATCCGTAAGCCTCTGCAGATTCTCTCCAAACAGCCTCTCCCCGTGATGCCTGTGCACAGACACCTCCTCCATGAACTCTTTCTTTCAACCTCGTCCTTCATCCTTCTGCCCCCACCATTTCATGGCATGTCTAAAAGGGCCCGTATCACTTCCCACTTTATGTGGAGTAGCCGTGTCCCTGTCTGTTTTCTTTACTGGGTGTTCGTGCTCAGACCGTATCTTCCCTGTTTCCACGTTAACCGTTGCGACAACTCTGTCCGACTTCCAGTGTAGGTTAGTCACGGAGGCTCACGAAGAAAGTGAGGACCTTGTGAACAATGGAAGAAATGGGTGTGGACAGGAAATTCTATGTAATCATGAGTTCGGATATGCTATAATAAAAGTGAGGGTAAAATACAGTAGGTGGCCAGAGGAAGAGTTGGGCAGATTCCATAAAGAGTATGGATAAGTAGATAAAATAAGAAGGGAAAGACATTTTTGATGAGGAGAGCTGCTTTGACAAAGCCCCCCGAGCAGAAAAGTTCAGGTCATATGCAAGGAGTGGCAATCAAGTGAGATTGGTTGAATTCTACGAAGAATTGAATAGGGTAGAGTGGAATATGGGTAGGGTGGTGTTAGAACAAAGTGGTTTGGAAATCCAATCGTTAAACTACATTCAGCCCTAGAGTATGACATATTAGTCATCACCATGTATTTTATACTAGTGGCCTTCCAGGTGCAGGGAGGAAGGGGTTAACATTTACCTGGTAACCGCTGAGTCCTGAGCACTGTGTTAAGCATTTCTGTATTACCTCATGTAATTCTCGCAATATGTGGTAAAAGAAGTTGGCGATTTTATTCCCACTTGATAGTTGAAGAAACTGAAGTAAAGACAGATTAAGTAACTTGGCAGGGTCACACGGTGGTGGCATGAAAGTTCAAACCTTTGTCGACGTGAGTCTAGTTGCCATTCCTTTTATTTATATAATAATATCTTGCCCTCCCCCTGCCCCCACCAGGCAGTGGGTTTGAAAGGCCCTTAAAGACCAAATTATTCATTTACTCAACAATAATGAGGTAGTTATGAGTATAGGGCTCTAGACTTAGGCTACCTAGTCTTAAATTCTTGCTCTGCTACCTAATATCTATGAGATTGAGCATGTAACAACTTCTCTGTGGCTCAGTTTCCTCATCTGTAAAATGGGCATAGCCCTAATACCTTCTTTGATTGACATGAAGAATAAATTAGTTAAAAACTCAAAGTGCTTATAAGTGTGCCTGGCCCAGAGTATGCACTTAATTTTAACCATTTTGGGCTATTGAAATGTTTGTTAATCACCCACTGTATCTCAGTCCTTGTACTAAGCACCAGTCAACTCTGCTTTAGCAAGATGGCAATCCAGAGGATTGCAGTGCAGGATCATTGGAGGTATGGAGGCCCACTGGGATGTCACTGCAGTGCTCTAGATGAGAGCTCCTGAGGACTCAAGTCTGGTGTAGTAGACAGGGTAAGGGCCCCAAGGATGTCCACGTCCTAATCCCTGGAAGCTTTAAGTAGGTTAAATGCCAAAGCAAAATTTAAGGTACCGATGCAATTAAGGTTGTTCATCAGCTGGACTTTGAATGGGGAAATCTGGATTACTGGACTAGACACAAAATGATCACCAGGCACTGTGCTAGGCACTTCCCATCACCTCATCTGATTAACTCCTCACAGCAAACAACTAAGTACCACAACAGCCAGGTTCCCATTTTACATGCCAGGCAATGAAGAGAGAAGCAAAATAATTTAGACAGGCTTCCTGCAAAGAGTTAGAAAGAGGCCCAGACTGAGGTCCTGTTCATAGGCAGTGTTCCCGCTTTTTCAGAGCACTGTGCAGGGGTGCGCCAGCCCAATAGTGGGGCTGGAGGGACAGGAGTGGGGAGCAGGGACCGAGAGGACATGCACCCTGTAGCCCACCTCATCCTCAGTTTCTTCTTCAAACTGAACATGCATAGGAACTCACATAAAAGTGATTCAGTGACTTTCCCAGCAGAGTACAGACTGAGGCCTCAGGTCCCAAGCCCGTCCCTGTCCCGTCTCCACCCCAAGTTCATGTCAGGGCTTCCCCTCCTGAGCCCATGGGCAGCTGCAGCCACCCTCTGTGCTCTTTTCCCGTCGTCATCATTGTCGTCGTCAATAGTCATTTAATGGTGGGAATGTTTTTGAGAAAGTGATTATGAGGTTGCTTGACTGATTTCAGAAACGCCAGGCTAATTATCCCCCTAGGATAGATGCGAGCCTAGCGGGCCAAGGAGCTAGACTGGCAGAGTCCGGCCATGTTGCCCAAGCGCAGTGCACAGGTAAAGGCCTCAGGGACGCAGGAGGCAGCCAGCCACTGGGGAAGCATCCCGGGGTGAAGCAGTTTGCTTCCCCACTTGTCTCCACCCTCACAGACAGGGAGGCTCCGGCCGAGGCAGAAAAGCAATGCGGAGGGACATTTAGAAATGGATTTAGCAGAAAGACGCATCAGTCCCATGACTGTCCACACACAGCCTTCCCTGAGAGCCACGTTCAAGGCTGGCCGGTGGGATCCTGGGGTCCACACCAGCTGTGTACTGAGGCTCTGTCTCCAGTGCTCCTCCACTCACTGCCACAGCCACTTCGGCAGACCACCTATTTACAGGAGTCTTGGCTTGTTTCTTAAATTGGACTGGTTTTTTTGTTTGTTTTTCATTTGTTTGTTTTGCCTAAATAAGAGATAAAGTGAGGATTGGGCTGACGCAGCCATGACTGGGGAGGACTTGGTTCCTGCCATACCTGTCTTTTCTTACATGGTGCGCATGTGGACTAAAGGATAATTCAGGTACCCAGGGTCTGACCCATAGGAAGCTCTTAGTAACCATTGGCTACTATCATCATAATGAGAAGTAGAATGTTTTAGCAAGCAGCTTGATCTTTGACCCTATTCCCCCGCCAGGGAAGCCAATAAAGGAGACTCGTGCACATGTCCAAAAATTAAATACAGAGCTGGGATGCAGGTGAGCGGCTTGCGGCAGAGCTTGGGACAGGCCCTGCAGCACTGCACGCTGCTGGGTCTCCAGGCAGTAGTGCCGTTCACGGGCCCTGAGGACACAGGGTGCACAGAGCAGCTCCAGGAACAGTGCTCCAGGCTGTCTTTACAGGCTGGTCCTTTCGGGTTCTCCAAGAGCCTTGTAACCTTGTTCTCATGAAATTAAGTGTAAGTGGCACCTGCTGCTCCGCCTGGGCCAGAGAGGCACTGGGAAAGCACACGGAAACAAGCCCGCCGAATTTTCTAGGTCTCCTCAGAGGCGATGGGTTTAACTTTCTCCCTGACCTTCTCTGCTAATAAATAGTAGGTACTATGTGGCCACTTTGTGAAGCAGACCAGACGTTGGGCCCAGAGGAAGCATAGAGGGCATGAGACGTTCCCATTAAACCTTACCTACTAAATCAGGAGGGTGTTAGGGTGCCAGGTGACCCCTGGCAGGGGAAGGTCCTTTATCCGTCAGCAATCAGGACCGTCATCCAAGTGCCATCGAGCCCCCACTGCTCATCTCCCCCACGTGGGTGACCAGTGGTGCGGGGTGGTGTCCTGACAGTGCCACTCACTGTGGTCAGCAATCACTAGATTTCGAGATTCTGCTTTATTTCTTTGACCTCCAGTTGTACTATTAGTAAGAACGAGCTGGTAGCCTCGTGATAGGGCTGGTGGGCATTAAAAGGTGGGGGTAAAATTTCATGGTGCTCGTTACTTTAACCCAGTGAAGCCATAAGTATTCATTTACAATTGGAATAAATTAGTACAACTTTTTCAAGAGCTCCACAGGTCAGGTAGACATGAAATTCTAGAGATTAAGCCATTCTGTGACTTGGTAGAAGTGGATAGAGACCCAGGGAGAGTGACTTGACCAGGGTCACACAGCTGGACCATAGTCGCCCACACTCTTGTCACTACATCATCCTTAATTCATCTCTTTCAACATGAATTTTATTTTGCTAACTGGATTTTATTGGTGAAGAAATCAAGGCTCTGGGAATGTGAATAATCCTCCTAGCTCAGAGTCCACTAGAAAAAGAGCCAAAGCTTTGTGATTTTCAGGATTTTTTTCTGAATCCACTTCATTGTTTAAGAGAGCATCTAGACAGCATCATAGAAATTTAAAGCATTAATAAGGACAACTAATTTTCTGGATTTTGTGAAGCTATGGAAAGTAAGCAGCTCTCAGCTGGAAAAGTAGATGAGTTTAGATTCCAACAGCCAAGGTTCGGGTCCCAACTCTGTCATTTACTAAGTATGATGTTAGGCCAGTTTCTTATCCTCCATATGTTTCAGTTTTCTTGCCTCTAAAATGAGAATAATGACCTTCTCACCCATGGGGCGGGGAGTAAGGATTCAATAAAATAGTGCTCAGTCTAAGGTTCCAGGTACTTAGAGGATGGTATACCTCCCAGCTTATGAAGCGAATATAGAAAGTGTAGGTCATAAGAACTTTATCTCCACATTTTTTTAAAAAAAAAAAAAAAAAAAAAAAAAAAAAAGAACATCCGACTCTGGTAGAGTAGCCAATAAAAGACTTCATTGACTGGGGTACCTGGAAGTTAAAGATGGAGCCAACGACTGGGTTGAGTCAATCCCATGACTGTCATTCTCCCTATACTCGTTCCACGTCCTAGCTCTGCCTTGCGGGTAGCAGCAACTCTAGGCCTCATATCCATGTGCTATGCTGTCCAAGGGAAAAGCCAGAAAAGTTCTCCTGCCCTGGGACTCAAAGAAAGGATCCTAAGATCACCTATGAAGAACTTGGTCACAGGCCAACTCAATGAACTATTGAGTGTGACCTAGAAAAATAAAATGTGCTGGTTGACTTCCATCAGCAGAGCCTACCTGTGGAGAGGGGGTGGGTCAGTTTTCATGGACCATAAGATAGAGAGGCAGCTATCTATACAAAATCAGTTCTGTTGAGAAGGAAGAAAGCACAAGTGGTTTCCTGACACGTGGTTAGGAATATTCATTATGTCACGATGGCTAGCATCTTTCCCTTCCGTTACGCAGTGGTTACTGTTGAAATGCAGGCAGTTCTAGCTCTTCATGTCCAGAGGGAGGGTACAGGCCAAAAAGCTGTGTCATGGGATCTAGGGAACATGCTCTCTGCATCCTGTGTTCGTTACCTAATGCGCCAGAAAAGTCGTGCAATGGATGCTTTCTGCATTTAATGTTGTTCCGGTTTGACGCAAACTCAGGGCCAGATCCAGGCAGACGTTGGGGTGTCAGTAGCCCTGTCACTCCAGTTGCCTCAGCAAAAACTTGGAACTGGAGGTCTCTCAGGACCCAGCTTCTACAAGCTCTTCCCTAGCAGCTTGGTCCCTGTGCCTCTCCAGTCTGATCTGCAGCCTCAAGTAACCTCAACCAGGGCTCTCTACCAGTGGGAGCATATTGGTTTGCTATTGCTGCTGCAACAAATTACCTTAAACTTATTGGCTTCAAACAATACAAATTCATTATCACCCAGTTCTGGAGGTCACAAGTCTAAAATGGGTTTAGTAGTCTTCCTTTTGGAGGCTCTAGAGGAGGAGAATCCATTTCTTGCATTTGCCAGATTCCAGAGGTCCCCTGCATTCTTTGACTACTGGTCCTTTCCAGTCATGGTACCGGTCCAAGCTCTGCTCCTGTGATTACATCTCCCCCTCGGACTCTGACCCTCCTACTTCCCTCTTAGAAGAACGCTCGTGATTATCTTGAGCCCACCCGGATAACTGAGGATAATCTCTCCATCTCAAGATCCTTAATTTAATCACAAAGGCAAAGTGCCTTTTGCCTTATAAGGTAACATATTGACAAATTCTGAGCATTAGGAGGTGAATATTTGGGGGAGGGGTCATTTTTCAGCCCACCACAGGGAGGAAGAAAGTAGAGGTCAAAAAATACATTGGTTCTTGATACTTGGATACCACCTGTTAAAGCCTCCAGAGTACACGGACAGTATACCACCAGCTAACTGTTAATCACCTAGAATTTAAAAATAAGTGTACATAATTTAGATGCACATAATTATTTTTCTTTTCCCATTGTAAGCGTGAGCATTATAAATTGCTTTCTAAGTTTAAACTAAGGACAGTGCAGTTTTGTTCGCTCCCTCTCGTCAACCTAATTGGAAGACTTTTTTCTGCCAACTGCCCCAGATTGAGGAGCACACTCACAGAACTCTAACACCAGCCTAGGCTGGGAACTTGTAAGCTTCAGAGATTTGCTTTGTCAGTGGCCAACATCTGCTCTTTGATAATAAGCTTGTATTTCAGCGCATGATGGCCACTTGGACTGTGGTCTAATTTTGGAGATGAAAAGATTCTTTCCAGACCCCACCAGCCGAAAATTGTAAACCCACATGATGAGAAGAGGTGGTCTTTTCCTTATTACAGTCACTATTGCAAAGCTGGTAATTTGACCATTTAGAAGAGGGTTTTACCCAGTATAGTGGGGGACTCTGGAGAACTTTCTTGTAAAAGTCCCAGAATGTAGGCTTGGAGTCTGAAGATCAATAGTAGGTTACGAAATGACAAGTAGAGGGAAGTAAACAACTTAGCAATGAACAATACCTGAGCCCCTCAGACTGATGTACCCAGGCTAAATCTAATTTAAGGACACTTCTGATCCTCTTTTCTTATCTCTAATGTCTGGCTAGTCCGTAAATCAAGTAGTGAAGTAGCTATTCTTCTTTTAAAGTATCTTTCAGGAATTACATTTTCCTAAACAATACCATACCTTAGAAATATTTCATTTCTGAGTTAGCCTAAACAATTATTTAAAATGCGGTTTCTAGATCATAGATTTGATATAATTTGATATAATTGCCTAAATGTGACTATCCCTAATTACCCTAATTGCAAAAGTGGAGTAAATTAGAATATTAATAATTTCTTAAATGAAGCCATTTGTAATTATCAAGGGAACCACATATACATGACTCGCTTCACTAAGACATTCTGTTTTCTACAATTCCTTTCTCAGCAGAAAACAAATGCTTGGTTACACATTTTTTTGCTTTTGGGCAAGACCATAGCTTTTAAAAAACCTCTTGAGCTAAACCATCTACTGCACTTGACAAGGCTTCTTGAAACAGGTAAATCAGTGGATGAAAATCATAGAGCTGTGGCAAGAGTGTGGAAGCAACTTTATCACGTGTGGCGGGGGATCTGAGTGGGGTTATAAAATGTGTGTGTGTGTGTGTGTGTGTGTGAGTGAGAGAGNGAGAGAGAGAGAGAATGAGAGATTAAAACGAGGCCATACATTACAGCAAACAATAGAGTTAACCTCCCCACCCCACCCCTTACCTTTCTCCTGGAGTCTTTTTCCCTCAGGAGTCCTGTTTCTTATGCATAGTAAAGTGTCTTTTTAGTCATTAAAGGGTAGCATTTCCAAAGAGGATCTTAGAAAAGCAGCAGAAATGAAATCAGTATTTAGTCCTAACTGCTCTTAATATATTTGTGGTTATGAAAGAGGTTCAAATATATCTCAGAATTGACTCCCTTTGCTCTTTGAAAATCCTACCAAATTTGTCAAATTTGTTCCACCATCGATACCTGAAAAACGTAATAGTATTTACTACAGGGACCGCCTGCGTGAATCAGCTCTTGAAAGAAAATGGCATTCCAAAGTAGCCATAGCAAAGGGTAATGTCTTTCCCATCAGACGGTTTCATCCATCCCGGGGAGGGCCCCTCTTAACTTCACAATAGAACTATTCCTTCCCTGCTTCTCTAGTCTCCCATGGAATGTGGACCTCTTTGAGAAATATGAAGAGCTTTAGATGAAGGACACATTGGGAAAAAAGTAAAGGAGGAAGATCTGATCGTTTCTCTAATTTCTTTGGAATTTTTGTATGACTAGAGAAGTTGTACCTTCTTATGAATTGTCTTCTTAAATGTCTTGGACAACACAGTTTTACTCATTATCTTATACTTTCTCATTAAAACACACGCCTTACATGTATATCTAATATCTAGCAAGCCGCTGCAGGTAATCACTGTGTCTGGAAATAGTTTCATGCAGACTGCTTACCTCAGTGTTATCACTCGATGGGTTGGCTCATTTAGGGGTTGACACAACTGGTTGTAACCCAGCTCCTCAGATGAGGACGGCAGGCACTTGCAAATTTGTTCTGAGGCCTGGATACACAGTGATTCCAGAACAAAGCCTTTTGTAGTCGACAGCCCTGGTTTCCAGTATTAATGAGAGTAACATCACTGCCGAAGGGTCAGCAGCTAATGTGGGACAAAGAATTAAGTGCCTCCCTCTCTGTCCTGTAGCCCACTTTTCTGCGTGCCCGATTGCACTGACTGCAAGCAGGCTAAGCAAGGCCATGCAGCCTCAGCATGAAAGGCACCCACCCCCCTCCTTGCTCTGAAGATGACTGAGCTTGCTCCCAAATTGATGTAAAGAGGGAAGCGTCAAGAGCCCTTCAGGCTGGCAGGGAGCCCCCCTTTGGTGATGCGGGAACAATGGGCAGGGTCCTTCCTGACTGCCAGGATTCGATTTTCAAAACAATACTGCTTTAATCCTCATTTTATTTCTCAGGATGAGGTGTCTTATTCATCTTATATTCACATTTAATCTACCTCCCATCCGGAAACAAACATAGAAAGCTTCCTAAGCTGTAGCTTTCCAAGTTCACATGTCAGCTACTGGATTGGAATCGCACAGCCTAATGGAACACGACTCTAGCTTAGCTGGAGGGAAGGCTTTGCTTCCCAATCATGGCTATCACCTCAGCGTAGACCCTTTAGTATAAATCAGTGCTGCTTGAACTTTGGTCTCAAGAGCCCTTTTACACTCTTAAAAATTATCAAAGACCTCAAAAAACTTCAGCTTCTGTGGAATGTATCATCTATCAATATTGCTGAATTAGAATTTAAAACTGAGAAATTTTTAAAATATTCATTTAAAAATAACACCCTATTACATATATAAATATTTCTGTGAGAAATGACTAAATTTTTCAAAACAAAGCAAAAATAATGAGACAAGCGACAATGTTTTGCATTTTCATAAATCTCAAATATCTGACTGAACAGAAGATAGCTGGGTTCTCACACCTGGTTAAAGAATAGGAAGAAAACTGGTTTCAAAGAGATACATAGCTGGAAAGGAGAAGAGTACTTTAATAGCCCTTTTCTGATAATCGGGCTTATTCTTCTTTGATACTACATCAAAACTCAACAAGTAGTAGGTTCTCAAAAGTTCATTGCCATGTAAAACCTGAAACCACATTAAGAAAATTTTTGTTCTTGGTTATATAAAAACTCATTGATCTTTCATTTGAATGGGTCTTTTACCCATGAGTGTTTTTGTGACGTAAGGCCTTTGGTCATTTGGAAATTACTGGTTCACCAAGTCATGCGGAACTTCCAAATGTTGATATATTTCATTATAAGATGTTTTAGAAATCACATTTGTTAACATCAACAATTTAATCAGAAAGTCTTTAAGTACTGGGAGGCTGTCAACCTCACTGTGGCATATAAACATTTTCTAAAATTCTAGTTTTCACTTGAGAGCTCAAATATTATTATTAGCAACAGATACTCTCCATTGTTTTCCTTGAAGTGACAAGCTTGCTTCTTTCATTTATAAGAACATGCTGTCATTCACCCAACACTGGTGAACCAGCTTGGTTTGTCTGCATTATTTTAATTAAAAAGAGCATTCCATGAGACAAGCAGCCGTTTTGGCCCACAGCTTCACCAACCACACAGGCACTTCTCCTCACAAAGTCCTCTGACCTCCCATTTGCAGCAGGGGTGTTATGGGCATACTTCCCTTTTTGTCCCACAGGAGATTAGGAAGATGTGTAATCAAGAGTTTATTATTCATAAATTTAATAATTTTTGCCTTTCATGTAGGACTTTCTTATGCAAAACTGGGCATCTTTCTGGGGCTATGTTGGTGAAGTTGGGTGTTTGGTGCTACTGCATTGATTCCCGCTACGTTACCCCCAGTTGTACCCACATTGCCTCTGCACCATCAGGCCAGCTGTCAACACAGTAAAAAAAAAAAAGGCAAATACCACTAGAATGATTATGAAAATACACTTGGCCTCACAAACCACCTAAAAGGCCTGGGCTCCCTAAGGCTCTGCGCACCACACTTTTATAGCTACTGGTATAGATAGTACACTAGTTAACCTTTATTAAGCTCACAATATGTGCCATACATGATTAGAGCCATTGATTATTTTAATCCTCAGCTGTACAGTTATATGAAGAGCCTACCACTTTCTAGAAAACATATTCTTTTTAACCGCTGGACCCTGGTACATTTATGCCACTCCGCTGCCAGTGCGTGGGAGCTAATTAAAATCTGAGGCATTTTCAGTAGCATTGCTGCCATTGATGGCATTTTACATTGCTGTAAAAACTCCATCTTCTCAGTCCCAGAGGTATTCAGAGCATTAGAAATTCATTGACTCAGCCTAGGTTTGCTTGGTGGGTGCTCAGTCTCTAGTGTATGTCAGGCCGCAGAATATGCTGTCCATTCAGGGCTCTTGGGAATATTTGCTCCCCTGCCGTCTCTCCCCAGTCGTCTTTCTTCTCGAGCTATTCTTTCTCTCAGTTTCTGGACCTCCATCTCACAATCTGAAACCCTATCCTACAAAAATGGCCTTAAATGTCATGTGTTCACTGGATTACATCTGTCCATCAATAACACAACCGTGAGTCTTGCTTTTTCTGTCAGAGTCTTGGTGCCATGTTTTCGTTTTAACTGAGCTTCCACTTGGTCACACGCACATAATCATCTATCCCATTCTCTCATACTTGCTGGAAGGCTGGCCTGGACAGAGAACACGTAGGGTGCTTCCTGTTCTGCTCTTTCAGGTAAAGGGCTGTCTCCTTTCTCATTTTGCCCTCTCAAGAGGTGCTTCATTGTCATGCTCCATTCTCTATAAATGTTTATTTGGATTATTATATTACCGTGTGGCTAAGAGCTCACCCAAATCCTGAACTAATCTGAAAGCCAGGTAAAGGGAAGACTAATTTACTTGGTGTCCTTGGGGCTCTGTAAAATTCCCTGTTGACAAGAGGATGGTCCTTGAGCTGACTTAACAATTCTGGTTGTTCCTTTTTCATGTGTGGCAGGGACTGTGACGTGTATGATCTCAGCAGAGAATTTGGTTGTTAGTGGAGAAAAGCATACTTCTTGGAGGTCAGGAGGTAGGCCGAAGGGGAATTGTACTTATAGGACTAGAAAAACTTTCGTTGGGTCCAAGAGTGTCTGTTGTATGGTTCTGTCGTGCTTTCATTCCTTACCATGACTATTAACTGGGAGAAACAGAAACTCTTACATTTATTTGACCACTGAGGAGACGGGTTCCTGACAGGAGTCCAGCCTGTCCCATAAATAACTGATTTCCCTCCAGAGGATAGAGATATTACCTAACCTAACAGATATTAGTCAGCAATCCCTGCCTAGTGAAGTCTCTTAGGAACCTCTTTTAACTTTGCTTCTCTCTGCTCTGGGGATCCTTTTTTAAGTTTTGCAGCCTGCCTCCCATCTGAACCTCCAACACCCACAGGGTTGATAGACACAGCAGTAAGTTAAATTCATCCTTTACATCTAGATCTCTCCTAGAGCTTTGGTAACAAAGTTCTATTTTTATATCCCCATGATGAGCCGAGACTGTATGTAGAGCAGACATCTGCCATATGTAATGACATGGAGGTAGGAAACTAGACTATTAGAGGTGGCACAGGCTACAAAGGCACCTATCCGAGCTTATTCCCAGTTTCTTCACTGATGGATTGACTGACTGTTATCGTCCCCTGAGCTCTGCCTTTATCATCAGGTCTGAATTAAGGATCTTGGTGCCATCCATACCTTGTGGGGATGTGATAGGCAGAGCCAGACTTGGAGGCAATTGTGATTTAAGAGTAGCAGTTGTGATTTCTCACCCCTGTCGTGGCATTTTCTGGAAGTGTGTGTGTGAGAGAGACATGGGGAGGGGGCGAGCAGTGCCCTCCCAGTTGTGCTGGCAAGCCCTCTTCCACCCCGTCCTCCACCTCAAACCGGCCTCTCCCTTCTGACCATCCTCCCACACCAGCGCCACTCAGAACTTTTCAGGAGCCTCTCAGTCCAGCCTCTGAAGGTCCCACTCTGATCCATTTCCACTTCAGTGACCTCTCCTTGAGCTATGCAGCCAGTGGTATTTCTGTGCAACCCGTATGAGCCCTGATAACTTCTGGATTCAAAGCCATCCTGGCTTTTCTCTTGACGCTTGTAAGGGTGGTCATGAGGCAGTGTTCCCGACCCCTGCCGAAGATCCAGGGCAACACAGTCCGTTCACGGGGCTGATGGTCAGCGGTCCAGCTGCAAAGTCTTCAGACCTAATAGAATGTTCTCCATCTACTTCTCTCCATCTCCTAACAGAGTTTTATGTGTATGTCATCCAAAATACCTTCTAGAATTCTTGAGTCGATGGCATGGCTTACTCAGTTCATGGTATGTGGTATATTTAACGTACTAGGGGAATAGTATCCATGGTAGAGAAAATCCAGGGCTTAAAATCACTTGACTCTAAAGAGCCTGTGACCAGTGTCACCTTCTCATGCCTTTGCCACCCCCCACCCCGCCCCCAAATTAATTACTCCCTACTCCGTCCCATGGCATGTGCACATTTTAGTATTTATTATACCGCATTATAAAATAAAAAATTTTTTTCTAAAATAAAAATGAGGGCGCCTGGGTGGCTCAGCGGTTTAAAGCCTCTGCCTTCGGCTCAGGTCATGATCTCAGGGTCCTGGGATCGAGGCCCGCATCGGGCTCCCTGCTCAGCGGGGAGCCTGCTTCCCCCCTCTCTCTCTCTGCCTGCCTCTCTGCCTCCTTGTGATCTCTCTCCCTCTATGAAATAAATAAATAAAAAAAATCTAAAAAATAAAAAAATAAAAAAATAAAATAAAATAAAAATGAAAATGTAGAGAACTGGGTTGTAGGGCCCTGAAGACAAGGACAGTATCTTACTCAGTCTTCTATTTCTAGTATCAATTCAAATGTCATTTACTCAAAATATTGAGTACTCTTCATTCAAAATGGCGATACTCTTTTCTTATAGTATGGTTCACATACATGTGTGTCGATGATATATTTCACTTCTCTGCATGCCATAGTCTGCCCTTAGGAGAAGAACGTTTTAACCTTGAGCACTGCTGTGTCCCTGTCGAATGGAGCGGCTGAGATACACAGCTCTCTCCGTGTGCCATGACAGCCACCGTAGCGTTCCTCCCTGTTGTCCTTCTAGCAACCTTGAAGGAGCTCATCTCACAGACCATGATCCGCTGGGCCCAGGAGGACCAGATTCAGGATGCAGAGTTGGTCCGGATGATGTTCAACCTCCTCCAGAGACAGTATGACAGCATCGGGGAGCTGCTGCAGGCCCTGCGGAAGACCTACACCATCAGCCAGGCCTCCGTGAGCGACACCATCAACCTGCTGGCTGCGCTGGGCCAGATCCGCTGCCTGCTCAGTGTCAGAATGGGCAAGGAGGAGGAGCTGCTCATGATCAATGGGCTGGGGTAGGTCATCCTCAGTTAAGTGCAAGTCCCTCGGGAGAACTTCGGGAGGGAGAACTGGTCTACCTGCTGATATAGTTGTTCCAGAATTCAGTTGTATAAAATCCCTGCGTGCCACCATCCTGATTTCATTCCTCATGGGATAACATTCTCGGTGAATCAGTCACCTTTGAGAACCGGGGAGACCAGACTGCAGGCTACCAAGGTGAAGGGATGTTACCAGAAACAGTGGGGAGGAGTCTTAGAGAAAAGCAGTTATTTGGTGTGTGTCTGAAGAAAATAGCCCCAGGGAGGCAAGGACAACAATTCAGAAGAAGGAACAGTGTGTTCAACTCAACAAGAAAGACATGTTTTGAGCAGTTGAGCTTTTGACTAAAATTCTTCTGAGACTTCCCTCTGAGAAACTGCCGGCTGATCCCCCCCTCTGCCCAGGACTAACCCAGAGAGTCACTTTTCTCAGTTCTGCAAGGCACCTTTCCCCACAACAGTAACTCACAGCTCTTCCTTAGAAGCCATGCTGTCAAAAAGACAGCATTTTAGACATCAAAAAAGATTTCCTTTAATTAGATGATGAAGTTCCATTGAGTGGATGAGAAAACCAAAGTCCAGAAAAGTTAACTGGCCAGCCCACGTTGTTACTTGATTAAAATCAAGAGCTAGGACCATGACCTTCCTGCTGCTCCATGTTCCATCTCACTACCCTGGAGTAGCACACTGAAGGAACCCCCGCCCCCAAGTCCCAGAAGAGGAACTTCAAGGATCCCTGGTTTGGGGTGGAGGGATGCATTCATGCCTCAAATTGATTTGCAAGGAAGAATCATGCATGTACTAGAAATGAAGAGACTCTTATGGGAAAAGTAAACTGCAGAATTAGCTTGTCCCCTGGCCCTGGCAGTAGACATAGCAGCAGTAAAAACTGGTGCTATTTCCTCTTAACAGTGGCCAGCACTCAGGGGACAGGGAACAGGCCGAGAGTAACTACCCAGAGAGGGAGTACACAGCCACGTCCCAGGTGCTGCTGCATTTAGATTTGCCTGTAGCCTTATTACATGCGAATTTATACTGAATGGTGTAATAATACATTTTTTATATTTCGTTGTTAATTTCACCGGTTTTTGAGGACTGCTGCCCCCAGATGTCATGGATACCTAATATACAGTTGCCTTTAAGAAAGGGGTGCAGCCCTATCATTAAGAAAACTGAAGTACCCAGAGACTTAAATATAAGGATGAGAGAAAGAAAAAAATATATATAGAAGACCCTGAGTACATGGAGGAAGAGAAATCCAGTAATTCGGGCTGTCTCAAAACTATTTCAAGCAAAAAGACAAAGGGGGGCGGGGCGCCTGGGTGGCTCAGTTAAGCCTCTGCCTTCAGCTCAGGTCATGATCCCAGGGTCCTGGGATCAAGTCCCACATTGAGCTCCTTGCTCAGCGGGGAGCCTGCTTCTCCCTCTGCCTGCTGCTCCCCCTGCTTGTGCTCACTCGCTCACTCTCTCTCTGTCAAATAAATAAAATCTTAAAAAAAAAAAAAAAAAGACACAGGGACAGCTGTGTAGTATGTCATTAGAAGGAAATGTCTCAAAGAAAGAAAGTACTTCATAGAAATAAAAGAGCACAGAATACTCCTGTCAGCTAAAACAGGCACTCCACCTATATTCTGACTTAGTACCTTCCAGCCTGTCGCATTTGCATTCCCTCACCCCCAGCGTGTCTGCACATTTGTGCGCCCTCACCCCTGAACATTCATAGCACTGATGGAAGCAAGTGCTGAAGTCTCTGTTCCGTCTTTACCGTAGAGACATCATGAACAACAAGGTGTTTTACCAGCATCCCAACCTCATGCGAGTCCTTGGCATGCATGAGACGGTGATGGAGGTGATGGTGAATGTGCTGGGCGCAGAGAAGTCTCAGGTAAGGCTACAAGGAGAACTCAGCCAGAACTTGACCCCTGCACAGGGACATGTGGTAACTTGTTCACGGCCACATGGCTGGCGTCCGTTGCCTCAGTGACCCTTCCCGGGGAGCGGGAGGGATGTGCATAAAGCCGGGAAGTAGCCAAGGGACGGGACAGTGCTGCTGAATGGAATCCATCCTACATAAAAACCCTGGCTCCTGAGCCTCAGAGCTTTTCCTGCTCCTTCCACGAGGCTGGTCACCTGCTAAATTTACTTCCCATACACTCCAGCCCTGCTCCTTCCAAGATGGATTCCTCTGGGTTCCACTTAGGAGCCTGGTATGTTTTGTGCTGGCTCAGTAGAATGCTGCTCGAAAGAAGAACAAGGTCTTAATAATGAGCCCGACAGCTTTCCCTGGGGAGTGCGCGTGTTTGCTCTGTGCACTGAGCTCCTGAGGATATGGGTTTTCCTGGCCAGCCTCCCCATAATGAGCCCGCTGTCAGGGGGAGCTCCCAGGGCATTTATCCTAACTCGTGTGGGGTGCTCCTCACAGTTCAGGTCTGAAGGCAGTAGAGTGGAGGACGTTTTCAGATGTTGGAAATTCCAGAGTGCCGGGGTCCTAGGAACGAATGATTTGCAAAGGAGTTCCGCCAGTATTGACAGATGGGGGTGTGAAGGAAGAACAGAAGCCAAGCTCACATTCCTTCTCACTGGCTTCCTTCTGGTCCCTCAGGAAAGTGGACTCTCTCTACAGAGAGCCCTGAGCAAATGTCTACATACCTCGGCAAGCAGGTAGTGTGTAGGGTTCAGAACCTCCCATTTGAGAAAGCCCACCACCATGATTCTAAAGGGGGAAATCAGGACTTTCTAGGATCCAGAGCAAGGTTAACACAGACACCACTTACTGAGCATTACTGGATCAAAATAAGATGCGGCCAGGCTCTAGAGATGCTAATTACTTTGTTAAGGAGAGAAGCCAAGTGCAATCAGCAGTAACATGAAATGGCATCTCAGTGCTAAATTGTATGAATCAGATTACAGATGCTATGGGAGCCCTTTGGAGAGCAGTCCTCAAGGATGGAGTAACTAGGGGAGATGAAGTAATTGGGCAATGCTCGTCAGGCTCCCACAACTCTAGGGGCCTGCCTTTACCCAGAGGACTCAGGCCTGATATAATGCTGGGCATTATTTGATGATCACTCATCTCCCTTTCTGAACTTTCTAATCAGAGGTCTGTCTGCTCCCTTCCCGTAGTCTAATGGAAACCGTAGTCTGATGATATAGGGTCACATCATTTCATGTGACATCAGAGGGTGTCTAGGATTCTTGTTTGACCTCTTTTTCCTTTGCAAGAAAGATATTTCAGGAACTAAAATTAGCTCTCAATATTTTGGGAAGCCTCTTCTGAGGTGTCCACGCTCTCTGTCTTGGAATAAGTGAGTAAGTCCTGAAAAACACTGGAAGGAAGGAGAAAATTCATTTTCCAAACCATTCATAGCTTACACCAGTATTAGCAAGTGGAAGTCCATTGATTACACCCTAAGACTCTTGGAAGTCAGACTTCAGAAAGGACTCATGAGGGACTTTTTTCCTTGACACTTCCTTCTTCTTACAGATTGCTTTTCCCAAGATGGTTGCTAGCTGTTGCCGCTTTCTCTGCTATTTCTGTCGAATTAGCCGGCAAAATCAGAAGGCCATGTTTGAGCATCTAAGTTACCTGCTGGAGAATAGCAGTGTTGGCCTAGGTATGTCGCGTTATCATTTCCACATTTGGGCTTGGAGGTGACATGCCCCCTGATGACCCCTTAGGAGGTAAATGGAAAGAAGCTACATTCCTGCTAAGGTATTTTTAAATGTAAGAAGGGACCTGCCTGATCTAAAAATAAATGAAATGGCGATATGATGTCTCTGCTGTCCAACCTAAGGAGAGATGTTGCTACCCACCAGCACTGGTGACAAATTCGTGTTGGCGTAGTCACAGAGTTTTGCCTTGTCTCCTTTGGGGCCAGTGGCTCAGGGCTTCTGAGACACTGTCTGAGGTTGTAGATAGAGTCTAGGGACACAGCTCTTCCACCCGCAGCCCACTCTGTTGACCAGGGAGCAGTGCTAATGAGACCAAGGTCGGAGATCCAGCCCTGCTTGGCAGGCTGGCTGTAGGCTGCATACCTGGCCCATCAGCCGACTAGCCGATGCTCTCCTAAGCTGCAAGATGAACTGGCCAAGAGCAACTCTGGATAAACACTGTAAATCCATCAGCACCACTAGAAAGGCAACACACTGCGTATGCCTTACTCACTGTCCTGGATGTCAACCAAGTGAATTTGTGAAAGACACAAAACCACACCTACAGCCATGTGAAATCTGAAATCTCAAGTTTCTGATTTAGCAAATGCAACCTTGGACTATCAACCTTTTATTTAAAAAAAAAAAGTTTTTCTTAATTCTAGTCTAAGAATCAAACAAAGGAAAATCAAAGACAACATTGGTGACCTGCTGTAACTATAATATAAGCTAATGCTGTTTGAGGCTATTTTTAAATTCTGGGTGGTGGGCCTAGAAATGGCCAAGTCATTTGGGCTTAGTTGGTTAAGTGGCATCTCTACCTTTTGAGTGATCACCCAAGTGGGGCCCCCAAGAAGTATCATGTTACAAAAGTACTTGAAAATACGTGGTCCCGGCTAATTCTGTGAACTGATTTTCTAAGTTACTCCATATTCGCAATCAGTAATGAGTGTGGGGACAAGGATAACAAATAGAGGTGTTCTTAAATTGGGCAGGCAGCCCCCTCTGAACAATGGGACCCAGGTTTAGTGTGTTTACTGCCCTCTTCTGACCATGAATGGGCACTGCAACCTCAGCTCAGCAGTGGGCAGCCCCATCTTTTTCTCTCTCCTCTCTTCTTCCTCAGCCTCCCCTTCGATGAGAGGATCTACCCCACTGGATGTGGCAGCTTCCTCCGTGATGGACAACAACGAGTTAGCGCTGGGCTTAGAGGAACCGGACCTGGAAAAGGTAACTGGCCCCGGGGAGGCAATGTGCTTGCTCTCTCCTGTCTATCGCGCAGCCACCCCAAGGAAATGCAGACCAAAGACTGGTCTCCATCAGAAGCTCTTCAACAGGGACACCTGGGTGGCTCAGTTAGTTAAGTGTCTGCCTTCACCTCAGGTCACGATAGGGTCCTGGGATCAAGCCCCAATTTGGGCTCCCTGCTTAGCCAGGAGTCTGCTTCTCCCTTTCCCACTGCTGCTCTCTGTCAAATAAATAAATAAAATCTTTGAAGCTCTTCAACATTCCATGAAAATGGTAGAAAGTGAGTAACTGGCAGCAGTGTGATAATTAGGAGCAGAGCATCCCTTATGGGCAGGGAGAGCCACCTCCACAGACATGGATATCTGGATATTTGTGTCCTCTGTATATGGAGGCCCAGCCTCACTGGTCTACATGGAATACTACCAGAGACCTGTGGATCCTAATAAAGTTCTGTGTCATCGAATTTTTAAGTCCACACACTAAAGAAAGAAACATGACAGAAAACTGTATAATCGGTATACGGGTAAAGGAGGCCCACACGTCCTCTGCAGGAACAGATGAGGCAAAAGTGAGCTGCCCTGCATGGGGGTTGTGAAATGCCCCACACACACACACACACACACACACTGGTGCTGATGACTGGAGGCTGATTCACCTACATCTTTCCCTCTTCATTTTGGGACTATTTCCTTGACTCTCTGAATGTGAAGGAGACTGATGTGGTGAGGGCGAGGGTGACAAGTAAGAGGTCATCCACAGAACCATGGGCTTGGAAGTGCATGGGAGAGGCGCCGCTCACCATGACCAGGGGAGCAGGAAGGTCACTTGGGAGAGTGAGGAGCTGAGGGAAGAGTAGAGCAGCCACTCTCCTAGAGTGGCTCAAACAGCCACACCACTGGGAGAAGTGTGCCTGGGGATGTTTGTGAGGTTCAGGGAGGAGAGCATGGTGTGCTTGAGAACTGGGAAAGTGGAGGTGAGGAATTGTGGGGTGTTTGGGGGTAGTGCTTGGAGAGTAGAGAATTGGGCTTGATGCTACCATAACTGTTCATGGTCGACGTTCCTATTCTTAAATGATCACTGTGGGGCTGGGCCCACTCTGGATTAACTCACATGACCATGACCCTCAGAACATGCCTTTTTCTTAGTACCCCCAGTTATAGGAGAGGAAACAGGCATAGAGAGGTTAGCTGATGTGCTCAGCATCGTGGGGTTTGCTAAGGGTCAGAACCAGGATCCGAAAGAATGTGGCCCCAGAGGCGTGCTGTTACCTGTTCTCTGCTAGGACCTCTCAGTAGAGCCAAGAGCAGTGAAAGCCATCAGAGGGCTTTAAGCAGAGGAGCGACACAACATGACTTGTATTTTAGAAAACACAGCCCGGATTAGCTAGAAAAACCAACTGGATCTTAAGCAAGACACACCCCCTCCCATACACACAGACTCAGATGTTCTTCCACCTAGCAGTACATCATGTGAATGCTTTTCCACAAATACCATGGATATTCCTGGTCTGCTTCTAGTGAGACAGACTTCATTCGGACTCTGCTCCACATATACTGAAGCAGCCACCAAGAACTCAGTTTTTGGGGGAGCCTGGGTGGCTCTGTCAGTTAAGCGTCTGACTCCTGATTTCGGCTCAGGTCATGATCTCAGGGTCATGAGATCAAGCCCTGTATCAGGGAGCATGTAGCCTGCTGAAAATTCTCTCTCTCCTGTCCCCTCTGCCCCTCCCCCCACCGCTCACACACAGGCCCCCCCCCTCTCAAAAAACAAACTCAGTGTTTTAGTTGGTGAGGTAACTCACGGCTGGATAAAAAACAGGGCTGATGGTTCTCTTACAATAAGGCAGGGCCATGAGGTTTAGTACTCAGTACCCCTCTTCAGCTGAAGTTCAGCTTTTGAAATGACTGTGCTTGACAATGACCCTAAGCCTCCCTTGGAAGATGCGGGATGGGATAAGGAGAGGCCAGGAGGCCAGGAAAGGGGAGTCAGAGGGACCTAGGGAGATCAGTGAAGGGGCAGGATGAGGTCTGCTGCCCTGTCTTCCAGTGGTCCCAGTGGCTCAGCCACTCAGCACAGTGTACGGACTTTATTCAGACTGGTGTCAGGAAATCACCCAAGCGTAGTTCCTAGGGGAGAAGGGAAAGGAGAGGGAAATGCTGCCGTTCTTCCTTTCCATTGATCACAGCAAAAATCAGGTCCCTTTAGATGGAACAGCAACCCCCACCCCCACACACATGCAGGTGCTTATTTCAGTGGCCAGTGAAGTGTGTTGCACCTGTAACCTTGAAAACACCTTTATGGATGTTTCCCTGACATTTTAAAGGCCAAATCAAGTCCGAGCTCCAAGCAGAATAGTATTGTTACTGGTTTAAGAAGGAAAAAAAATGTGATGATTGTTTCTTATGAGTTGTGACTTAGATGCATTATTCTTACAAAAGGACTTAGAGTATTTGACATCAGCAAATACATGATTCATTTGAAAACCATTTATTGACCATCTTCTGTGTGCCGGGCTCTGGGGATTCAAAAATGAATGACTTTGAGGATTTTGCAGCCCCATGGATTTTCCCCTTCTCCTTATACACAGAAAATGTCAAAGGATAAATCAGAATAACAACTGCATTTCAAGCAAAGGTCTATTTGCCAGGCTGCTTTTTTTTTTTTTTTTTTTTTTTTTTTTTTGCCCTACACCTTCTAAAAAGTAAGCAAGTTCTAAACTATTCTACAAGATCGCAGGGCTGAGATCCAGTGACCTGGAGGTAGAGAGAACACTACCAATCCCAGCCCCTACCTGGCCATGGCACCCTCACTCACCAGCCCCACCTTAACATCTTGGCTTTTGACTTGAAACCATGACTGTTAATGCAGAACTTAAGTAGGGATGCCAATTTGTCAAGGCCCCACTCAGAGTCAACCAGTGACTGAATATTTTGGCCTTGAGATAACATGGCCAAATGAACAGGGCCCATCTGGACCCATTATCTCCCCCAGATGCCCCCTAGTTAGGCCTGTGTTTATTTGCTTTTAAGATTTAGTCTTTAACTTAGAGAGAGAGTGTGAGAGCATTTACACACACGTGGGGGGAGGGGCAGAGGGAGAGAGAGAATCCCAAGCAGACTCCCCGCTGAACACAGAACCCAATGTGGGGCTTGATCTCATGACCCTGAGATCATGACCTGAGCCAAAATCAAGGTCAGATGCTTAACCTACTGAGCCATCTGGGCACCCCATTAGGGCTGTGTTTAAATGGCAGTTCCTTCTTGCCAGACCTAGGAAAACCAAAGAAAGCTCATGGAGTATTTCTCCGTAAGAGTGATAATCAGTCCTATTGGTTACTTGGAAACAATAATGAATTAGAGGTTCTGCTTTCAAACCTACTGAATTATTAACTTAAAGGTTTGGGGCTCTCTCTACCTTCTAGGAGAATGAAAGCCCTTTTGTTCCCAGAAGTTTGTAGGCCTGAGAGCTATCTTCTAAAAAGCTTAGACACTTAACTTTTGTACTGTTGTTGGCAGGTGGTGACCTACTTGGCAGGCTGTGGCCTCCAGAGCTGCCCCATGCTTCTAGCCAAAGGATACCCTGATGTCGGCTGGAACCCCATTGAAGGGGAACGTTACCTTTCCTTCCTGAGGTTTGCCGTCTTTGTGAACAGTGAGTCCCAGATTTTTCATGCCTTTCAGATCTAGGATAACATACACTTAGGGACATATAAGGAAAGAGAGGTCTTTTGCATTTCTTCCTGTCTATAAGTGACAGCTGGCAGAACAGTCTCAGGGAGAATCAGGACAGAGAAGGATCAAGAATAGCGTCCAATGGACAGAGCTCGAGTGCCAGATGCAGCAAGAAAACCAAGGCAGAGGCTAGGGCTTTTCACTGCTTTGTACCTCTTCTCGCAGTAAAAGCGGGGATTATTAATATCTTCAGTCTCACCTATTTCACAAAACTAAATGCAGATGTGCCTTCAGATCCTCAGACTATTTGATGGATGGATACCAGCACATATAAAAATTAAGAATAAATAACTATAAAAGGTAACTAAAGTCTCAGGAGAGAAGTATTTCTGTGGCAACCCTAATACTATTCTTCTTAACACAAATTACTTCCCATTTATAATGAATTCCAAGTCTACAAAGATTATTTAGTTCCCTGACTCTAATACACTGAATATTATGTAAAATTAAGTGGCCTGCTTTCCCCAAAATGTACCTTGTCTCCTAAGATGGTATTCTATACGAATTCACTTATATTCACATGAGAATTACGATCCTTCTCCCTTCTCCCAGTTTGGAGTTCCAGGCCAACAAATCCAGCTTGGCTCATTACGTGATTGCAAAAAGGGATTGCAGCTCATGAGCAATCATACCAAATGTTCTAAGTGGAAGACTTTATCTCACAGTATAATGCCACGATGGGATCATTGTATTCCTGTGTACTTTTCTTGTCTCCTTTCATCCCCACCCCACCTGCTTACTTTCCTATACAGTAACACACTCTACTCTTAACGCTTGAATGATTTCCATTGTCCTGGCTTCCCCCCCCCTCCCTTTTCTTCCTGGGTCTCGTCCGGTCACATTCTTGATCACCTATCTTCTCTGTTCTCTTTACCCTTCAGTGTACCTATCTGTTCATCGCCAGCATTGCTGAATTCCGTTTTCTTTGAGGCTGGGGTCAGTGGATCCTCTAATAGTCTGTTGCACTTTCAGTCAAAATGACCACATGTGTAGAATTAATTCAGAGTTACTGTGGTAATAGGGAAAACTTTTTAAGTGGTTTTTATGGATTCATAAATCTCACTAAATTATCTGAGTAGACATATGACACAAACCAAATCAAGCCAGGACTAATGTCTTCATTCATCTTGGCCACCTTCACAAGTTCAAGAGCTGTATGAGTCATTTTAGTGGGACTGTCTATATAGGTTATGAAGGTAAAGGAATCCACTGGCTCTCTTCCTATCGAGATTACCCAAATTCCAACACTTGCTTATGCTGGTTGCCTATGACCATATTGAACTAAGCTCAAATGTTTAGTCTACTCCCTTTGCTTTCAGGTTGTATTATGCCTTATTTACATATTCTCTATAGTGCAATTCAAAAAAGCAACAGACCCTAGCAAATTGGCCCATCAGTAGGAAAATACATACATTTCATTTTTTAAAGATGTATTTATTAGAGAGAGAGCATGGCAGGGGCAGAGGGAGAGAGAATCTCAAGCAGAGACTCTGTGTTAACCTCAGAGCCTTCTGCAGGGGGGACCTCGATCCCAAGACCCTGAGATCATAACCTGTGCTGAAACCAAGAGTTTGATGCTCAACTAACTGCACCACCAAAGTGTCCCAATATGTCCATTTTAATTTAATGTATTATTGAGTCTCTATAATATAAAGGCCACATTTGATTTTGGCAAAAGATAAATAGCTTCTGCTTCCCAAAAATGTATAGCCTAATAAGGGGAGTAGACATGAACAGAGCTCACTATAATAAGTAGAGAGTAAGGCAGGGACAGAGTACTATAGGGCTTCATGAGGGGAAACTCACATCCTGTTGAGATCAGAGCAGGCCTCATGGAGGAGGTGATATTCGAAATGAGCTCCAAAGGGTCAAGTTTCCCAGATGCATAGATGCATGAAAGGTGATCCAGCTGGGGAGTGGCAGGAAGAGTGGCCTCAAGACTAAAGCATGCTGTGCTCAGGAAATAGAGTGATCTGTTGGGCTGGAGGACAGATGGGTGGATGACAGTGGCCAGAGGTGAGGTTTAAAAGGTAGGTAGGCAACTATAACAGAACCTAAATGCTAACCTGAAAAGATGAGTTTCAGTGTGCAGAGAACTGGGAACCCTTTTTAACTGGAGAGAGACTGACAGTAACCACTGGGAACTTCTCTGCTCACGTTAGAATAATGAATTTCTAAATTATAATGGTGGTGGTAGAAATGGAATGGGGGAGATACACCAGAAAGAAATTACAAAGATTGTGTTTCTACAACTAGGTGGTGATGATGATTATAGTGGTTGGGCCTGCTTGCGTTGATAAAAAGAAATAGAAGTCACATTGAAGCTTAGAGATTTAATCATGAAGTTATGAGGGGTGCCTGGGTGACTCAGCTGGTTAAGGATCAGACTCTTAATTTTTGGCCCAGGTCATGATCTCAGAGTTGTGGGATTGAGCCCCACATAGGGCACCATGCTGGGTGTGGAGCCTGCTTGAGATTCTCTCTCCCTCTCTTCTGTTCCTTCCCACTTCCTGTCTTAAAAAAGAAAGAGACGAGTGGCAGGAAGGGTGGGAGGGAAAAGTTAGAAGGAGAAAATGGTTTGTGATAGAAGATCATGAGCTTGGTTTCATTCAAACCAATGATTCATTGATTTTGCAGTGCGTGACCCTAAAATGGGGATGCACTGATTGGGGTTATAGCATAGAGGTCAATTAGTTGGCAGATTGGGACTGAAGGGACTTGCAGATCATCTGTAGTTGAAATGGTGGGAGTAGACATCCCAGGGGAAGCATGAAAGAGAGAGAGACATTAGAATCTTCTTGAACCCCTAAGAAGGAGAAAGAGTGCTTTAAGCACAGTGGAGTGATATGGAAGACTTTGGGCTGGAGAGTGGAGTGTCTGGGGTGCAAATATAGCTCTGTCATTTACTAGCTTTGCAAATTTAGGCAAGTTACTTAAACTTAAACATTAGGCAAGTTACTTAAGTTTAGGCAAGTTACTTAAACTTTGCCTCAGTTTGTGTATGTGTCTTTATTATGTTAAGTAGAGATAACAGGAGTATGCACTTAAGGACAAGGAGTTGTCGTAAGGCTTAAATGAAATAATCCATGGGAAACTTAGATTAGCACAGTGCCAGAAATGTAGTAAGCTTGCAAGTCATGATAGTTGTCATTGTTGTTCATGGTCTTTACAAGATTATTAGGGCATTTGAAGTGGGAAGACTCTAATAGGTACATTCCTTAGAGAGCTCAAAGCCCTTTATAAGTTTTCACAGTACACAGGAATACAATAATAAAAGGTGATTAAGAAGGACTTTTTGTGGCCTCTACTCAGCAGTGAAAGATAAAGGTATTAGAGGTGATTGTGGTAGGTGGGGAGAGTGGTCATGATGAGTAATGACAGGTGGTGGCAGGTGGCAATGGTGGATGATGGTGGGGTGGTGATAGTGGGTAGTGGTTGGTGATGATGTTGTTGGGGGTATATGATGGTTGAGTAGTGGTCATAGCAGGTTTGGGGGGCGGTTGAGTGGGTGGTGGTTCATGATGAGGGCCATGGGGATGGTTGTGGGTAGTGATGCGTGACAATGGGTGGTCATAGTGGGTGATAGTGAGATGAGATGGTTGGGTGGTGAATTGTCATAGTGGGGTGTGGGGGTGACTGTGGTTGGTGGGTGAGTGATGATGGAGTTGTGGAGGCTGGTGGTGGTGATGATAGCAGCCAAACCTTGTTGAGCATTTACCATGTGCCAGGCACTGTTCAAAGCACTTTTGGATGTATTAACTCACACAATACAAAAATCCAATGAAATAGGTACAGTCATCTTCTTTATCTTACAGAGAAAGGCCCAGTTGCTTAGAGGGGTTAAGTACCTTGCCCAGAATCCCACAGCTAGTAGATGTAAAGCCAGGATTTGAACCAGAGCAGTTTGGTCCCAGAGGCCAAACATTACTCACACCATTGTGCAGTGTTGTCTGGGTAGTACAGTCTTTCTAATGAATGAACAAAGAGAAACAGCATTTTCTCCTTTGAGCTATTCAAAAATTACGGCATTATTTAAGTACTGTTTGGTACTAATGTTTTTTTAAAAAGTTTTTAAAAGCCAAATCAAAAATTCTTGCTGTAAAAAAAAAAATTCTTGCTGTATCAAAATAATAGAATTGGAAAATACTTTCTAACATTTTTTTCCTGGTCTCTCTTGATGTTTGTATTAAATCTTCTTAAACAAGATTTGTCTTTAAAAGAAGCTTCTTAAAGCATATAATTTTCTCCACTTTTTTTATTAGCTTGCTCGGAAGCCTTGGGTTGTGTTTTACTCTGGGAGTAATGAAGCTGAGAAGCTTCTATTTATCCAGCAGTTGTAAACTTTATAACCAGTCTAGACACAAATGCATCTGGGTGTCTGATTAATCTTTTCCTAATGTAGATTCCAAGGAGGAAAGATTTCTTACCAATCCACATGAAAAAGGGGAAAATTATTCCATGCTTCCTTTGAGTTCCTGGAGTATTTTAGTGATATCTTCCCCAGGCTATAAACTTAGTTGTGAGGGACACAATATTCCTAGGTTTGCTGAGTCTGTTTTCCTAGGAGAATTTGTCATCGGTGGCCATAAGTTAGGTACCCATGTGCTGACAAGCAAAGTGTATATAACAGGCCATGAGATGTGATAAGAGACATGCTCTAACAACCCTGAAGGCATAAGTCAAAGCCAGAAACAGAGGAAACCTAAGTGGTATTAATAGAAACATACATGGGATAATTACTAAAAACTCTGTAACCAACTACACCTATCGACATAGTGACACATGTGACTGCTGGCATGCCAAAAATGACAGTGCTTGCTGGAATCTGGTAGAGCGAATCTGGGAATACCTGGGGGAAAAGGTAGGTATTGAATAACATCTTGAAGAAACAAAGGGACAGAGTTTAACAGAGTAGTGTGGTCAGAGCATACTCATGGGCCCTTGATCTAGGAGACGTGAATCTTTTAGGATATGTCAATTTTATCTCAGTAAAGCTGGGGGGAAAAAAATTAGGGTCAAAAGCACAAAATAGCATGGTACCTTTGAAGGGCACAGTAGATATAGATGCTTAAAAGAATTAGCCAGGTCGTTTTCATCCAAGTATTTATGTTATCAGAGTTCGAAAGTGTGATTGATACTGAAGACCAAGGATGGTTAGGGTTAAAATGTGTGAGACATCCTTCTTATTTTCACATTTACAATATAGTTGGAAAGACTTAGCCAACTTTTGAAAAACTGACCAACAGCAAAAGATTTAAATATTTTAAGACAATTATAAACAACATTCAGTGTTGTACTCAGGAGACACTTCAGGCTATTGTGAGAGAAGATAGAGTATGAGGTGTGACTGAGATACGGCTATTGGGGGTTAGGTTCTTAATGTCTGAGTTACAATGTCTCACCAATTGTAAGGCTTGAGAAATCTCTTCTACCCACCTTCCTCATTCTCCCAGTGGACCTTCCTGAATCCCTATGCCTGAGAAGAAGGAAATTGTCATTAGGGTCAAGATGGGCTTATAGTGACAAAGACAAGGAAATGTGACTCCACCTGTAAAAACTCCAAGTGAAATTATAAAAGCTCAGAGATAGTCAAACAACACAAGTAATAGAAAATTGTTGAACACTACATCAAAAACTAATGATGTACTATATGCTGGCTAACTGAATATTATAGAAGAAAGAGAGAGAAGAAAAAAGAAAAGGAAGTGAGAGAGGGAGGGAGGAAAGGAAGGAAGGAAGAAAAAGAAGAAAGAAAAAGAAAGGAAAGGAAGGACAGGAAAGGAAGGAAGGAAGGGAAAAAGAATGTAAAGAAAGAGAAAGGAAGGAAGGAAAGAAAAGGAAGGAAGGGAGAGAGAGAAAGAAGGAAAGAAGGAAAGAAGAAAGGAAAAAAAGGAAGAAAGAGAGAGAGAGAAAGAAAAAAAGAAAGCAAGAAAGCAAGCAAGAAAGAAAGAATACTCAAAGTAAAGAAGCCAATGGCAAATGAATGCCCAGAGCACCAAAATGAGGAAATCTGGCTGGGGTGAAAAGCTGTGTGGCCCTGTTATTTTCATGCTAGTAAATTTTTCAGCATTTCTCCTCCACTGCTTCCTGTGGGATCCCAGCAGTGGTGATGGCTGAGCATCTTGGCATGAGCCCAAATGTTCTGAATCCGTATATACACGGGCTCTTTATCAATCATTTTATTGATAACAATGGCAAATGAAGCCTGGTACCTACATAATATTGTGGATTTTAACTGAAATAGTAAAGCAGGGCATAAGCTTGCTTCATCAACATTATTCCCCCAAAGTGACAATATTATGATCCTGATACTCATCACAAATTGATTTTCATCAACTTGGTGAGAATGCCCTTATTTAACAGGTGGGCTCTGTTCTATTAGAGCACACCTCAACTCTGACTCCAAGGTTTCAGTCTCACTCAAGTTTTATTTAACAAATTTAATGAAAAGCCAGGTAGATCCAAACTCGAGATACATGGGCAACATTTTAGCATGATTCTGGAGCTAAATACTAGCCTCTAGAATTTCTGGACTACTATACCAGTCCGTCCTGCAAGACTTTCATTCAATCTCTTAGCTTTAATTTCCACATGTTTGCTGATGATCTCCCAAATAAACATTGCCATCCTTTTTCTCTTCCCTGAACCCCAGACTTGTGTAAACTGCTGTCTACTTGATATTCCTGCTTGAACGTTGAATAGGCATTTCAAATCTTGTAGATCTTATGGCTTAATTTGTATATCTACCCCAAAGTTGTTCTCTTAGCTTCCCCATCTCCCTGGCTAGCACTACTAACTTTCTGGATACTCAAAAATCTTAGGAAGCATCTTCCATTCAGACTTTTTCCTTACCCCACATTCAATCCACTTCAAATTCTATAGATTCAATGTCTAAAAGTTACCTGGAGTCCATCAACTTGGACTTCTCTCCATCTCTGCTGGCCACATCCTACTCCAAACCATCATTATCTTCCACCTGGACCACTGCAACTGCGTAAAAACTATTTCCCTGTTTCTACTCTCAGCCTGTGTTAATTGGCCTCTCCGACATAACACAAAACTTTATAGTCTCAATGGCATAGAATAATAACCATTTATTCCTTGCTCACATGTCTGCAAGATATTTGGGAAGCTCTGCTGCATGTATATAGACCTTCTAGGTCTTCTCTGTTCCACTCATCTCTTTCTGGGGTCCAGGATTACCTGTCTTCTACACTGCTTGTCCACTGGACCTAGATCAGTGACTAGCGAGTGATGTGAGCTTAATGAATGGTTGAATTAATGACCAAATGGGCGAAGAGTTCCTCATTTGCTCTCTGTGCTGCCATAGTAGTTTATGACATATACCCAACTTCTTCTTCCATAAGTTAGAAAGTCCTAAGGAGGAGATCGTATGTCTCAACCACTTGAAATGATTTGGTTCATGCAAGTTGCCAACCACCATATCAACGTTGGCACTTACCGAAAAAAGATATTGGGTCCTGGCCATCACCCCTACATTGTGATTCTGTAAATTAAGACATTCTGTATGCCTTTTTGCTAGGCCTCCAGTGCTCTTTCTTACTGCACTAAGACTTGATTGGGTATTATGTTCTTTTCCTTAAGACTGATTGAAATTTAAAAAAAAAAAAAAAAGACTGATTGAAATCTGAGGAAATGGACATCCCAGGCTCTTGTAAACAAAGGCTGATAGTTGATCTGGTAATGCAGTCATGGATAGTCACCCTCAGCTTTCCATGCTGTCCTTTCAGGTCTCTGCCTTGAGTCTCAATGGAGTCTATTCATTTATTCAAAAATAAATTTTTGAATGCCTATGATGTGTCAGATGGTAATAAGATGCTTGAGCATACAGGATTAGATAATGTGGACCTAAGCCCTATTCTTATTAAATAGTCAGTCTGGTGAAAAAAACAGACACAGATACAAAAAATTCATTCATTGTACTTGTGTTCGATGATTAAAGGAAGAGTCCAGGGTGTTTGAGAAAACCATATCCTCTAGGGCTTCCAAGGATGAAGGGGATCTACCTAGGTCAAGGGTTTATGTGAAGATAATGGGAAGGAAGAAAGCATTCCAGGCAAAGGAACCTGAAACAAAGACTGTAGTTAGAACATCTAGAATAAGAAAATTGATGGGCTGAAAGAAAGTAAAGTCATTGCATCACAACTAATTGTCTCTGTGGTGAGAATGACTGCTTCAGGGTAAAACAGGGAGAATCATTGCCATTTCCATCCAACTTGTCAGGAATGTTGAAAGAAGATAGTAATGTGAAGACAGTGTTGAGAGCGTTTGAAGAAAGGCACTGAGAACCCTTGCACTCTTATTAAGCTCATTATTCATTGTGGAACTCAAGCAAAAACATTGTTGTAAGCCCTTGGGCAAAACTAGTTTACCTCAGATCTCTCTCTTCCTTGAAAAATGCCCTCAAGGTCAGTATTCAGCTTCCCCGTAGTGGGTTTGTTTGGCAGTCCCTCTTGCCAAGCTACAGGTAATTAGGAAGAGAATGTTCCCTCTCTCCCCTAATTATGCCGTCTTCTCTACTTCTGTACCTTGTGCAGCCTTTGGAAGTTCTCTTCCTTGGCCCTCTCTCCAGTTAGCAGCAAATGGTTGCACTCCAGGTCCTTCCTCTTGCGGGGTGCGCTCCGCACCCCCCACAGATGTCCACGATTCAGTAATCAAAGGATGGCTTCCTGGGTCAGTTGTAACAGCTCACCAATTAGCTTAGATCTGAAGACCTGAGATTCAGGTAAAATAAGGTTAATTTAGCAAATGAATTTCAGTAGCAAACTCAGTATAGAACTCAGAGTCTCAGTTTTTCAAATTCTTTTGCATATTGTGGTTCATGTCCCATCCAATTCCATGATACTGATCATTGTGGGAAGAGCTGGGCTGATGGCAGCATACTGGTAAAGACCACGGCTGATGTACAAGTGTTTCCATCCTGAGAAATGAAAGAATCACGGTATGGTATTTAAATAAGCTTGAAAAACAGGATTGGTGGTTTTTGTCCATTTTTGGCACTTAAAATTTCCAAGTTTTAGCTTCATTATTATAATGAAAAATGACAACTGGGAGCATGGATTTAAGTTTTAGAGGCCAACAACATTTGAAACTGTGGGGCACCTGTGTGACTCAGTCAGTTGGGCGGCTGCCTTCGGCTCAGGTCATGTTCCCGGGTCCTGGGATCAAACCCCCCATTGGGTTCCTTGCTCACCAGGAAGCCTGCTTCTCCCTTTCCCACTCCCCCTGCTTGTGTTCCCTCTCTCGCTGTGTCTCTCTCTGTCAAATCAATAAAAAAAAATCTTTAAAAAAAGAGAAAGTAGTGAACTGTGAGTTGTGTCCATAACTATTTGAGAGATTATTTACTCTCAAATAGTTATGGACGTAACTCCATAACTATGGACTCCATGGTCCATAACAATTTGAAAGATTATCTACTCTCAAATACGTAGATTCTCCTGGTGCTTTTCTTTAAGTGTCCCTCCTGTGATTAAATTAAGTCAAGTATAAATGCTAGGTTTGACTAGTGATTGACTAATACAGGAAAGCATGGCCCCAGGGCTTAACACCATCGTTTTATCTTCCACAAATTGCAGAACGTTATTTGGTTTCTCTCCTTCGCTGATTCTTTCCACCATATCATCACTGTGATTATTTTATCCTTTTTGTATCTCTTGAGAATTTTCTTCACATGCATTCTGGTTTAATAAAAACAAATTCTGTTTTATATATTAGGTGAAACTTGGAGAAGAGCTTCTTTATAAAAAATTTTAGTCTTTTAAAGGATTGAGCTGTAAGATAGTAAATGCATGCCAGTGGGCTATTCAAATTCAGTTAAATGAAAACTTTTCTGAATCTAGTTACACAGTTCTAAAACTTACATGGTATGTATTTATAATCTTGAATTTTACTTGAAATGCAAGCAGTTGGATGATAAAAAAAGGATGTCAGTATGCCAAGCTCAAGGCCAGACTACAGCTGTGATTATAGGGTGGACTTTTTGGAGCTGTGAGTCACATCAAGTGTATTCTAGTGTGAGTTCATGTGAGAGCTGAGTTTAAGTTGATTTCAAGTGCTGGGACAGCAGGCTCAGCCCTTCTGATTCTCTGGACATAATGGGAGAAATTTCTGCATGTGGGGGTGGACTAATAGACTCACTCTAAAAAACCAGAAGATGAATGAGTACCTCAATTGGGCAAGCAAGAACCAGGGAGACGCTGCAGCATGCTTGCTTACAAATGATTTGCTAAAAAGCTGGAAGAGAAGCCAGAGTTTCTGGGTTCCCATTCTAATGCTCTACTCACACCACTTCTAAGTTGATTCGTAGAAGTTTTCATTAAACAGAGCTTAACTCCTGTGATAGTTTTAGAATACGTCTGTAAATTCTTCAGTAGCATCTCCCTCCAAAAGATAGATTCGTCTCCCTTGGAGTACGAGCTGGACTCAGTGAGTCACTTCTAATGAATAGGGTATAGCAGAAGTGACAGAATGCAGCAAGGTTGTAAAAGGCATCGCAGCTTCTACCTTATTCTCTCAGATCATTTGCTCTGTGGGAAGCCAGTTGGCATGTTGTGAGAACACTCAGGCAGCCCCATGGAGAGGTCACATGGTGAGGAGCTGAAGCCTCCTGCCAACAGCTCTGTGTGTGTGTGTACATGCACACACGCGCGAGGAAGCCACTACTCCATGCCCAGTAACACCTTCCTAAGGCTGCAGTACTGGCCGACATTTTGACAACATCCTCATGGGAGACCCCATGCCAGGATCACTTCACATAGTTACTCCTGAATTCCTGACCTACAGAAACAATGAGATAATAAATGGTTATTGTGTTAAAAAGTCATTTTAGGCAAGAATAAATAATTAGCACATCAATGCATCAAGATGCAACCTCTCTTAGCTCAGTCCTCCAAGGATATCTGATGATCTTATAGAAAAAATTTCCATCAGCCTTCATCCAATACACATCAAAAAAGTCTTTCCTCAGAGTCTTGGCCCAGGGATAAATTCTCAACACAAATTAAGATTTCATCTGAGACATAAAATGTGTTTCAAGAAGTTGTTTGAACAAGCTGTAAAACTGCTTTCGGTGACAGGTGTTTTCTCTGAGAGGCACTGGCTCCCCCACCCTAAGTGTTCCCGTTCCAGTGCTTCAGGAAATGAGCCCTGTCTTAGTTGTCCATGTTTTTTCCAAAGAGATATACCAGCAGAATACGATTCTCCAAACTTCAGCTTCCCAGAGAGATACTTAGGAATAACCAAGACAACTTTACCAAGTAGATTATCTGGATAAATAATGTCAGAAACGCCTTGCCGTCCATCTGCACAAACTTGGTTGTTTTGAAGTACGTGTTTAGACTCTGAGAATGAGTTTGGGGGACTGATACATTGTTTCCTTAGATGTTAATTGAGGCATATCAGCTTGAATTACCATTTTACTTCCTCTCAGGGAAGGAAGGAGATACATTTTAGCAGCCTCTCATGGAGTTAACAAAGATGTCAAGTTCTTTGTCCTCTAAGTCACCTGTGACTGAATCAGTAATCGGGGGAAGACTCTGTAGTACATTTCTTGCTTTCTGAGGATCTAAATGTAGTGAAATAATACAGTACCGAACCCTGAACTTAAAAGTAAGATTCTGTTCTGTAATGGTTAATATTAATACTTCAAAAAGCAGGTTTGGACTTAATTTATCAAAGCTCACCTTTCTCTCTACCAGTATTACCTCTTAATTTTACAAATGAATGACAAGCTCAAGCCAGTACTGTTCTCCCAACTTGGTCAATTAGAAATAAAGTCTGGGGTTGTCCTTTCCAGTAAAAAGGAAATAATGCCCTTTTTCCGTAGGTGAAAGTGTGGAAGAAAATGCTAGTGTTGTGGTCAAGCTGCTCATCAGACGCCCGGAGTGCTTTGGCCCAGCCCTGCGAGGTGAAGGAGGAAACGGTCTGTTGGCAGCCATGCAGGGCGCCATTAAGATCTCTGAGAACCCAGCCCTCGACCTCCCCTCTCAGGGATACAAGAGAGAAGTGTAAGTGAGTGGAATTGCCTTGTGGCACTGATGTAGTTGGTGAGCTCCCAAACATGGTCAGTACCTGGATTATTAAGGACATGTCATGTCAGTAACATCCCCCCTGGTGGGGAAAGCACAGGTTCTCTATAGTTGTAGTTAAAACATTTTAAATCACTTTGTTAAATGCATTGCTTTCTCGACTTTCCCAGGAAGCCTAGTGATCAGGATCACCTTCACCCCTTTGCATTTCTCCTATTCCACTCCTACACCAATGGGCAGATCGAGACATCTGCAAGCTCTTTCAGCCCTCTCTACACCTCCCTACGGCAACACTACAGAAGGAAGCTCCAGAGGATAAAGGCGGGACCGACCAAGGTTACACCCACGGTCTCACTTCAGCCCATTCCCTTCAAAATTTAAACCTCAGTGTCTCCTCTCTTACCTTGCTTTTAAAAAAACAGGTAGTACCCTCTACTTTCCCTTCTGAAAGTGTTTTGATTTGATTCCTTAGGTAAAAAAAGAGGGCTGCCGAATGTGAAAAATCACAGCATCAATAATCCCAGTATTTAAAGAATCAGGATGTCATTGGTGTATTGTACCCAGCTCCCTTTCCTTTATCATAGCCTCTAGATTAGACCCCAGAATCTAGAGAATGGGTATGACCCAACGGGGGTAACTCTCTAGCCAGTTGGGTTTTGTTTTTGTTTTGGTTTGGTTTGGTTTGGTTTTTGTTTGTTTTGGGGGGTTTTTTGGTTATTTGTTCTGGTAAGTGATCTGGTAGAACTAGAAAGAACCCAAAACAAAATCTGCCCCACCTTCCTCACACTGCATGAAAAACAAACAAACAAAAAACAAAAAAGAAAAAAAATGAGGCCAGTGTCCTATAGCTTGTTAGCAACAGAGCGAGGGCATGGACTTACCCCTCCTGACTCCTTGTCCGGTATGCTTTCCATGTACATTCAAGAAGGGAAATGGAATGAGTGGTTGGTAGGAGCTTTGGGGATTACTGTGCTGCTCCCTGGGTGTGTATGGTCTGCAAGATCAGCTCATGGCAATACTTAGGCCTTAAAGTTCAGGGGACCCTAGGATTTCCACGGACAACTATTTGGGTCCTTTGAGCTCACTGATTAAAACCACCTTGCTGGGAGAGAAGGTGTCCCGGGGAAAGGCTGTGTGATGCTCAGGATGAGAAGAGTGTTTCCATGTCAAGCCATTCCTGTCTAATAAAATGGCCATACCTGCTAGTCTTCCTCACACCTCCGCCATGTTGGTTCTCTCTCCACAGCGTGGAGGACAGTGAAGATGAAGAGATCGTGCACATGGGCAACGCCATTATGTCTTTTTATTCAGCTCTTATAGATCTCCTGGGCCGCTGTGCGCCTGAAATGCACGTGAGTCCCCAGAGGGCAACTTTTAGGGGCTTGAGTGAAGAGCACTGGAGATTACCTGAATGTAATTTCTTCTTCAGTCTCTGGCATTTGTTAACACGCCTTTCTCTCAGTTCCTTTCAGCTAACATCAAAAGTCGTTGCTGTCTCTCGTAGCTGATTCGGCAACCTTATAAATGAATGTCTCCTGAGCAAGTCCCTGAGTGTGTGATTTCTCTGTGGTGCTAGTGGCACCTCCCCCACATATTCTGTTTCAGAAGCCCCTAAAAATTACGTTTCCATATCCTTCAATACGGGCAGAATGTGACCAGCTTGATTTTTGACTATGGCCGTTAGGATACTCTGCATGGAAAATCCTCTCTTCTCAATGCCTATGGTGTGAGACATCAGAAAGGTGGTCTCTTTCCATGGTTCACATTTGATTATTTTCCGGAGATAAGCTTTGCAGGCATCTGGGAAAAGATGGTTCTGTTTTTATCGGATACCTTCTAAAGCCTCCAGTTTTAACCTAAAAAGTTGTCCTTCCTCTTCCCTTTTGCACCTCTGTTCGGGGCAGAGAGAGAGAGTGACCTTATTTCACAGAAGGCCTCATGTCATAAGGGAGGAAATAATTGCCTTTTATATCAAAATGGAAATGTTATAATAATAAAATTTTTAAAAATGGAAAATGTTTAATTACAAAATATACTTGGGAATTCTTTAAAAGAACTGTTTGATTTGCTCATTCGAGGGTCTGGTGTGTCCCTGCCTCTCTGGCCTGCTTACTGCATTTGGATTATTCCAAGGTATCTCCGCAAAAAGTGCTTGCAGTGCAGATTGGGTTGATAGAAACAGTGGTGTCTGATATTGATGAGACTGTGTATTTGGTCATTTTGGTTAACAGTGGATATGTTGTATTTTTTAAAATATTAACCAAAAATAGGACCCATTCAAGTAGTGGCTTTCAAACTTTTTGATGAAAAAATTGTTTTAGCTATAGTAAGAAATAATAACTTCCATTGCAACCTAGTATACATATATTCCAGAAGCAAAATTTACCCTTACACAGACACTGAACCCTAATATTTGCCGTGCTATACTAATCTACTTCATGCTTTTTAATGCAAGTCACAACCCACTAATTTGATTTTACAACCACTAATTGGTCACGACCTATAGGTTAGGACACTGTACTAAAGCATTCACTCTTATCTTTTGTCCAGTATGTCATGGGCTTGTCTAAAACAAAATCTAGCCCATTTGCCAGTCCATGTACATGTGTTTTGGGAGACTATTACAATGTGGAAGGATCTAGGTTAAAAGTACCATGGATAGAAGAAAGTCTAAATCTTGACAGGGGAGCCTGATCAGAATTCTTTTTTTTTTTAAAGATTTTTATTTATTCATTTGACACAGAGAGAGAGATTACAAGTAGGCAGAGAGGCAGGCAGAGAGAGAGGAGAGAGGAGGAAGCAGGCTCCCTGCCGAGCAGAGAGCCTGATGCGGGCCTCGATCCCAGGACCCTGGGATCATGACCTGAGCCGAAGGCAGAGGCTTTAACCCACTGAGCCACCCAGGCGCCCCTGATCAGAATTCGTAACTGAAGATTTTGGTTCCTACTATAGATAAACCAACCTTATCTACGAGGCCCATCTTCACATTGCTATGCCTTTAAACAAATAAAGGAAGCTTGAAAGGGAGCAAGGGAAATATTGGGGTGTTCTGCAGTCTGGGAGCAGGATGGGACAGGTGTCAGCTCCCTTATCCCGTCATCACTTCAGAAAGCAAGTGACACAGCTGGCTTGTTCTCAGGAAGACACCCTCATGGAACCACTCAGAGCCCCATCTGGGCAGGAGTTCCTTCCGTCCTTACTGCCCTTCTGCTTCAACACTTTACACATACCCCTTCTCAGCACCCTTCCCTTGGGCCCCTATTCTGTAAGTGGTGGTGGGAGGCTACATGCCATCATCACTGACGGCCTCCCCTTTACCCACAGGAATGGGAGGTGGCAGCTAGGGTGAGCTCAGAGGCCTTTTTCCCCTGGGGCCTCCAGGAGCCATGTCCCGGCACACCCTCCAGCTGACTGAACTCATAACAGTTCAGTTCTCAGCTGAGGGCCTGTGCCCAGATGTGCACCCACTGCCCCCATGTCCCCCATGTTTGGTGGGGGCATCTGTACATGCTGGTTGGCCCCTTCATGGTTGAATGCATCACGTTCTCCGTCTCCGGGTAAATCCACTGAGACGCTCGCATCCTCTATGACATCCTCTAAATTCCTCTCACCCACCCCCAGCCCAAGCATTAATCAGACTTTTAGGAAATGAAATCCATCATCCAGTTCTCTATTTCACTGAATTCTGCAGTTGAGAATGGTGGCCACAGGGTCAATGCTTCCATCATGGCCACTGAGGGCTCCCAAGGTTGCAGTGACACTGAGCAGCCCCAGCGTCCCTCCATTTACTGCAGACACTTGATCCCATGACAGCTGGACCATTGTAACCACAGCAAAGGAATCAAGTGACCTCCTTGGTCAGAGTTATTCCCTCAGTAGCACATTGTGGAAAGTCCAGAGAAAGCTCCCTTTTGCTCCATGACCATAAGCGTCGGTGGCAGGGAAGTATAGAAGTGTACCCAGCCTCACGAACAATGTCGCTGCCAGAGGTTTGGATCTGGGGGTGGGAAGAAGTGTGGGAGCCTCCTTAATCTCAGTCTCCAACCCTGCATTACAGCTTATCCAGACTGGAAAGGGGGAAGCCATCCGGATCAGGTCAATCCTGCGCTCCCTGGTCCCCACCGAGGACCTGGTCGGGATCATCAGCATCCCCTTGAAGCTGCCGTCCCTGAACAAAGGTAAGAGAAGCAGCTGAAGGCTGAGTCCTGCCGGGCGCCCAGGGGGCCACTCGCTCAGGGGCAGGACTGTCTATCAGAGCAGTGGTCTGTCCTTCCAGGCTCTTACTTGCAGGGCAGGCAGCACCGGGGAAGGTCTTGCCCTTTCTCTGACAGTGAGGAGTTCCCTCCTCCTGGCTGCAGCTGGTTGCTCTCTCCTCTGCTTCCCTACATCCGAGACTCTGGCACCCTACCCCCAGTGGACAGAGGGGTAGACCTCATGGTCCTCTGACCATGCTAACACTCTGGAAGGGAGCTGATGGAATGGGACAAATGAAAGTTCTCACCTCAGTCCTCCTCCTCCTTTACCTCAGTGTCCACAGATTGTGAAGCCAGGTGAGGCAGTAGATGGATAGGGCCTGACTTAGACTCCTTTCTGCCATGGTCCCATGGAGTTCCTGGCCATGGATAGAAAGAGTTTTTCCAGTAGCATCCAGTGCTACTTGGATGATTGATTTGGCATCAATCAGTGTTAGCTTTGCCAAACTTATGCTTTCCCAAAAGCATTCCATTTCTCCAGTTCCCTCCACCTGCTCTCCAGGTGGTTTCTTCCTGGTAGGTGGAGAAATTGAAAAGATAACAGGAACTCTGACTGTTGCAGTGTTTCCCAAACTGGTGTTCCAAGGAACCTTTTTTGTCGAAAAGACATAATGTATGTGTTAAGAAGTTTGGAGTCAAATAAGTTTGGGGAATGCTTTAGAGTGTATCACATTTTTTCCAGCTTTATTGAGACATAATTAATACATAACATGTAAGTTTAAGGTGTACAATGGGATGATTTTATACATATATTTGTGTGCGTGTGTGTGTGTATTACAAACATTTACCACAATAAATTTAGGTAACACATCCTTGACCTTACGTAATTGCCTTTGTTGTTATTGTTATATTGAGAACATTTAATCTCTTTCACAGAAACTTTCAAGGATACAATACAGTACTGTTTACTGTGGTCACCATGCTGTACATTAGATCACCAGAATTACTCATCTTTTAATTGAAAGTTTGTACCCTTTGACCAGCATCTGCCCATTTCTCCCACCTCCCCCAGCCCCTGGTAACCAGCAGCCCACTCTGTGTTTCTATAATGTCAGTGTTTTTAGATTATACATATGATTGAGACCCTACAGTATTTGTCTTTCTCTCACATACTTCACTTAGCATAATGTTCTCACAGTCCATCCATATTATTGCAAATGGCAAGATTTCCTTCTCTCTTAAGGCTGAATAATATTCCTCTGTGTGTGTTCGTTCACATTTTCTTTATCCATTCATCCATCAATGGACAGTCCAACTGTTTCCATGTCTTGCTGCTGTGAATAATGTCACGGTGAACATATGGGTGTGGGTATCTCTTTGAGATGGTGATTTCATTTCCTTTGGGTATATACCCAGAAGTAGAATTGCTGGATCATATGGCAGTACTGTTTTTTTATTTTTTTGTGGAATCTTCATACTGTTTTCCATAGCCCCTGCACCAATTTATGTTCCTACCAACAGTGCACAAGAGTTCCCTTTTCTCCACATCCTTGCCAATATCTGCTATTCATTGTCTTTTTGATAATAGCCATTCTGACAGGTGTGAGGTGGTATTTCACTGTGGTTTTGATTTGTATTTCCTGATGATGAGTGATGTTGAGCATCTCTTCATGTGTCTGTTGGCCATCTGGATGTCTTTTTTGGGAAAATTTCTATTTATAATGTCTTCTGCACATTTTTAATTGGATTATTTGGGGTCTTTTGCTTTTGCGTTTATGAGTTCCATATGTATTTTGGATATTAACTCCTTGTCATATACATAGTTAGCAAATATGTTCTCCCATTCTGTAGGTTTGGGGATGACCTGTTAGTTTGATAAACTTGGATGTCAAAGATCTCCTCAGTTTTGGGAAGTTCTCAACAATGTTTAAATAAGCTTTCTACTTCTTATCCCTCTCTTCTCTTTGTGGGACTCCAATGATATGTAGATTGTTTCTCTTAATGCTGTCCCATAAATCCCATAGGCTTTCGTCATTCCTTTTCATTCTTTTTTTCTTTTTTGTTCCTCTTACTGGATGGTGTCAAATGATCTTTCCTTGAGCTTACCGATCCTTCTGCTTGGTCCAGTGTGGTGGTGAAGTGCTCTGAACAATTAATTCTTTCATTCGGTTTCTGTATTCTTCAGCTGCAAAATTTGTATTTGTTTTTTATGTTTTCTTTTTCATTTTCTTCTTGTATTTTCCTGATTTCATTGTTTTCCTATGTTCTCTTGTAGCTCTCTGAGCATCTTGAGAATAATTATTTTGAATTCTTTGTCAGGTAGTACATGTAACTCCATTTCTTTGGGGTCAATTACTAGAAGTTTACTGTGTTCTTTTTGTGGCATCCTGTTTCCCTTCTTCCTTGTGATATCTATGGCATCGCATAGTTACCTGCACACTGGAAGAAGCAGTCACCTTTTCCAGACTTAATGGACAGACTTTGGTAAGGAAAGACCTTCACCTGTAGGTTGGGGCATATTAGAACGTCCTGTAAGCCCTGGTCTAGTGGGACAGGCTACCAAGTACAGGGAAGGGCTGGGTATTGGCTTTGGGTCTGGGGGTGGGAGCCTGGTGTCTTGACAGTGCAGGCCACTGGGGTCCACCATGATGATAATTATATGGTCCTTGGCAAGTGCTGCTTGGAATCCTCAGTAGCTGCAAGGGCTGATGGGGTCCTCAGCAGTGAGTCCACATCTCACAACTAGGAATGAGGTCAGGCAGTGTTGGTAGCTGGAGCTGGTGGTGTGTATGCATTCAGCTGCAGGGACCAGCTGCAGGTACCTATGTAGTGGCATTGGCCAAGTGCAGGCACACGTGGAGTGGTAGGAGCCAGGGCCAGCAGCAAGGATCAGGGCAAACTATGTGGGTTTACTAATAGCTGTGTATACCCTGGCTATTGGCATGCATGCCTGTTGCTGCAGGATCTCACCACAAGTGCACAGCAGTGGACACCAGTGACAAGACTCAGACCAGTGGGATGCAAGTTCATAGTTGCAGGAGCTAGCAGGTGCTAGCAGTGAATGAGCCCAGCAGTGCCAGCCACTGACCAGAGGCAAGGCCAGAGCTGGGTCCACAAGCAGCTGTGGGGTCCTGTATGTCAGCATGCATTCCCATGGCTGCAGGCTCTCACCCTGGGTGTGTGCATGGCAACAGAGGCCGGTGATGGAAGCCTTCCCAAGGGCACACAGCGCTGGGTAGCTGCTACTCGGGCCTGACTGACACCTTGAACTCACACAGCTGCAGAGCCCAGGACTCCTTGCCAGTGCAGATCCTAGGTTCTGGCAGTGAGGGAGATGGGAGTGGGAAGAGACCCAGGGGGCTGGGCATTCTTACCTTTTTGTGCAGTTATTATTGGGGTTTTTGTTCTATTGTGTTGCTCAAGTTTCTCAGGTAGACCCCTGACCTCTCTTAGTGGTGTTTTTGTTCAAAGATAGCTAATTGTTGATCTTTGTGGGAGACAAAGGCTGGGATCTCCTGCTCCTCAGTCTTGGTGACATCAGTCTCAAAAAGAACACCTTTATCATGAAAACACTGAGATTATAGAGCCTTTGATTTTAAAAACATATTATAGGGCGCCTGGGTGGCTCAGTGGGTTAAAGCCTCTGCCTTCGGCTCAGGTCATGATCTCAGGGTCCTGGGATCGAGGCCCGCATCGGGCTCCCTGCTCAGCGGGGAGCCTGCTTCCCCCTCTCTCTCTCTGCCTGCCTCTCTGCCTCCTTGTGATCTCTCTCCTTCTGCGAAATAAATAAAATCTTTAAAAAAAAAAAAGAAAAAAGAAAAAACAATTATAAAACAAATGTTGAACTTAGTATTTCCCAAACTTTTCGAGCACAAAACATCTTACAGAAGTCATGTTTCTCAGGAGCATCTCGGTGACTGAGTCAGTTGGGTGTCCCAACTCTTGATTCTCATCTCAGGTCTTAATTTTAGGCTTGTGAGTTCAAGCCCGCATTGGGACCTACTGAAAAAAGAAAGGGACCTACTGAAAAAAGAAAGAAAGAAAGAAAGAGAGAGAGAGAGAGAGAGAAAGAAAGAAGGGAGGGAGGGAGGAAGGAAGGAAGGAAGGAAGGAAGGAAGGAAGGAAGGAAGAAAATTTAAAAATTAATAATGTTCCCCAGAGCACAAGGTGTGTGAGAGATGAATTGAGCAATAGCTGTTCAGATGTTGCTCCCCCTGGTGTCCAGAAGAGGAGAGGCAGACAGTTTCTTGTCAGGAAGATCCCTTTTCTTCTTGCTTTCTTCCTCTGCCAGAGCCCTGCCCAGCCTGATCCCCGGGCTGAATGAGGCTCTGGGCTGGGTAGCACTAAACCTTCGTGGCTCTCAGGGTAACTTCTGAAGTACAGTGTGTAAACATGCTCTGCCTTAGCCTGATCATTTACAGGCTCTTTTTCCTCGCTTTTGATGTTACCGTAACATTAGGAGGTAGACTGCTTTTCTTTTGTGTCCTCTTTCAAACTCCTGTCTTTATTCTCCAAGTCAAGCAGTTTTTATTTTCTTCATGGTATTCTTCACTTCATCTTTGAACTCTTTTTAATCAAATAAGATTAGAATTACTGAATGATCTGTTTTCAGTTTCACCTAAATCAGATAATAGTTTCCAAACACTAAGAGGATATTTCCTCAGTTTTGTACTATTTATGATGTGATGGCTACAGACAAGACACACTCTTAAATTTAATCTACCTTACATTTTCTGCCTTCCTTTCTTGTGTCTTCAGTCAACAAAGCAAAATCTCAATCCCTGATTCCTGGCATTTGCCCATTTCTGTGGCGTAAGTCCTCTCACCGTGGTCCATTACAAGCTATCAATATGTGTCCCTGAGGGGCGCCTGGGTGGCTCAGTGGGTTAAAGCCTCTGCTTTCGGTTCAGGTCATGATCTCAGCGTCCTGGGATCGAGGCCCGCATCGGGCTCTCTGCTCAGCAGGGAGCCTGCTTCCTCCTCTCCTTGTCTCTCTGCCTGCCTCTCTGCCTACTTGTAATCTCTCTCTGTGTCAAATAAATAAATAAAAATCTTTAAAAAAAAATATGTGTCCCTGAGCCATGGAGTTGGAAAGAGAATGCACATGGCACACCATTGTATTGTATTTCCAACGTGCAAATAAAATAGATGGAAATCACCTCAAGAGCATAGTTTATAGTCAGACCTTTAGGAGGTGAAAAGTTTTGAGTATTTGTCACCTTCCTAAATATAATTGACTTAATTGGAAATTTTAGTTTTTAATAATGAGTATGTGTAACAGCTGGCTCAAAAAATTCCAGAAATGTAAACAGCCAGCTTTCCCAAAGCAGTATCAGCTGGCTCCAGCACAATATCATATTCCTATTTCTTGTGAGGATAACAAGGCATGGACAGACACGCTCCGTGTTGCCTTTGAGACCGTGGAGATAGAAGAGGGGACATGACGTTCTCCACGTGTCTTTCAGATGGGTCCGTCAGCGAGCCAGACGTGGCAGCCAACTTCTGCCCTGACCACAAGGCACCCATGGTGCTGTTCTTGGATCGTGTTTATGGCATCAAGGATCAAACGTTTCTGCTCCACTTGCTAGAGGTTGGATTTTTACCCGACTTAAGAGCCTCTGCCTCTCTAGATACAGTAAGTGGTTAAAAATAAGAAAATATTTTTCCCATCATTGTACATTGGTGCCATTGGATTTCAAAATGAATGTTTTCTACTTACCAATTGCACGTTAGGAGGCTGCTTTAAAGGGTGAGAAAACAGAGGCACCAAGACATGGAAGATCTTAATTTGTTGTACCAGAGACTTAAATGTAGGTAAACTTGACCTCAGATATTCAATCCAGGTTCGTCTGTTGCAAGTTTCTCAGCCTTGGCACTATCTGTTGTGGGGGCACATCCCGGGCATTGTAAGATACTTAGCACCACCCCTGGCCTCTACCCACTAGATATCAGTAGCACCACCTATAAAACCAATTCTAGATCTCATCAAATGTCCGCTGGGGACAATATCTTCCTCAGTTGAGAACCAGGGCTTCTTGCTTATGAAAAAGGCTGGCTTGGGCACCTGGGTGGCTCAGTCAGTTAAGCCACTGCCTTCGGCTCAGGTCATGATCCCAGGGTCCTGGAATTGGGTCCGACATCGGGCACCCTGCTCCTCGGAGAGCCTGCTTCTCCCTTTCCCTCTGCCTGCCACTCTGCCTACTTGTGCTCTCTACCTCTATGTCAAATAAATAAATAAAATCTTAAAAAAAAAAAAAAAAAGAAAAAGGTTGGCTGACAGAATTAGAGGCTGGAAATACTCTTCCCACTCTCCTTCCTTAAGTTTCATGCACTGACCACCAAGAAAGATAGTCTCCAAGTCAAGCAATTTGGGGGTATTGGACATGACAAGGTTAAGACCAGAGGTCAAGGGCAAACCCAAGTTAGAAAGTCAACGGTGAAGAATCCAACATCAACAGACATCAAGACAGGAAGCCCCAGGAGTTATAAATGAAAGATGCATGATGCCCCAAGTCAGGAACAGTGCACCAGGAGTGCTGGGTCCAAAGAGAAAAGAATAATTCAATCAGCATAAGTCTAAAAACATCTTGCCAGCGTAGGGTTGCTTTTACAGAGCTGGAAGAAGCATGGCTTCTTAATCAGTTATTAAATGTCTCAAAGGCTCCACCCAGCATCTAACAAAGATAGAAGTCTGAGCTCTGTGGTGGGTGATCCGCTAGCCAGTAACTTCACTGCGATGGATTCCATTCGAATGGGTTACTCACAAATGCATAGGATCACCCAGCAATGGGAAAGCCATACAAGCCCCAGTCTGAATGGTAGCTCCATTCCTATCTGTGGAAGATGATAAGAAATGGTATATCTGGGAGGCGTGGGTGGCTCAGTTGGTTAAGCAACTGCCTTCGGCTCAGATCATGACCCCAGGGTCCTGGAATTGAGTCCCATATCGGGCTCTCTGCTGGGCAAGGAGCCTGCTTCTCCCTCTGCCTCTCCCTGACACTCTGCCTGCTTGTGCTCTGTCTCTCTCTCTCTGACATATAAATAAATAAAATCTTTTTTAAATTTTTTTTAAAGATTTTATTTATTTATTTGACAGAAAGAGATCACAAGTAGGCAGAGAGGCAGGCGGGGGAGGGGGAGCAGGCTCCCCGCTGAGCAGAGAGCCCGATGTAGGACTTGATCAAAGGATCCTGAGATCATGACCTGAGCCAAAGACAGAGGCTTAACCCACTGAGCCACCCAGGTGCCCCAATAAATAAAATCTTTAAAAAAAAAAAAAAGAAATGGTATATCCATGAAAGTGTCAGGGGCATATGGTCCTTTTGGATAATTAAAATGATGCTTCCATGCTACTTTTGTTTTGAGTTTTCTATAAATTCCTTGATTTAAAAAACAGTAATTGTTTTAACTTGTGAGACATTCTCAAGGTTCCTGATCAGATCAATTTTTTTTATAGAGCAAATAAATGGCAAATGCTATGCTACCATTTGGTGTTCCAATCACAAGCTTGTCTAAGCACCATCTGCAGCACAAGAAGTTAAACATTCAGTTCCTGGGTACATGTATTCTCTTTTGAAAACTTTTAAGCCACTGGAATCAAAGCTCTGTCCTTCCCCATTGTGACAACTCTTGTCTGTCAAAATGATAAATGTGAAAGGTTTGCTATTTCTTTCAGTCTGATTACTGAATCTTCTCGAAGACAAACTTTTGTTAATTAATAGGAATACCCAGAAATGTGTACAGTTCGAAACAGTTTATCATGTTATAAGTTATAGAAAATGTGTTACAGATCTGAAGGCTGTGATAATCACAGGACGTAATGAGAAGATTTCATCTTTGTGGATCTCAAGGTTTCTTTTGAAGTTCTTCAGTTTTCCAAGTTGGTAGCTGAGAATCCTTTAAGTGTCACTAAGTGAGCATTCCTTGTATCTAGCCTGTCTAAATGAATAAGAAAGAACACCAAGAGTGATAATTACAGCAGAGTTTTAGAGCGGGTCCTAAGTTTCTATTCCGTGTACCCTTTCCCATGCAAAGTTAGGTTCCCTTTAGTGACTTCCACCTCATGCCATTCATCAAATGGTGAATGGCTCACAACGCTTATAATTTAAGTGATGGGGGTCAGAGCTCCACTTTCTGTCACTAAAACGGTCACAAAACCAGTGGTTTGATGGCTTGCTTGTCCAATAACCACTTACTAATCTCAAAATCACAAGAGGACAACTTGTGAGTTCCCCATAAGGTGAGAAAAAAGAGCTCAAACAGAGTAACAGTACAGTAGCTTGGCAGCTGGCCTTTGCAAACATGAAGGACATTAGGCTGGACGGGTCATCAGCTGATGTTAATAGGTTTTAGATTCCCTTTTCAAGGGAAACAGATGGCTGTGGATCATGTGGAATGAGTTAGGGCCGGCCAGCCTTTGCGTTCCTTCTGTTTGTTTTTACTTTTAACCTGACTTTGTATTTTCTCATTGAAAATGCCAAAGAGAAGTGGGTCTGCTGACAAGGTAGAATGTTGTCCACCCTGTGGTTGTGAGACACTGTTGTGAGTAAGCTTTCCCACCTGCTAGCCGGGAGCTGCATACCGGGGTAAGCTTTGCTCGGTCTTTCCCTGAGGAGATTAACCAGCGTCCCCATCCCCTTTCCCAGGTTTCCCTGAGCACCACAGAGGCTGCGCTTGCCCTGAATAGGTATTTATGTTCTGCCGTGCTCCCGCTCCTCACAAGGTGCGCCCCTCTCTTTGCCGGGACGGAACACTACACATCTCTCATCGATTCTACACTGCAGACGATATACAGGCTTTCCAAGGGACGTTCCCTCACCAAAGCTCAGAGGGACACCATAGAAGAGTGTTTGCTTGCCATTTGCAAGTAAGTACCCCTGCCTATGTTTTTCACCTGCCTGGATGCTTCCCTGTCAGCTGCATTTAATTGTGTAATTGAAAAACTGGTGAATCCAGTCTGAGGAAGCTTCCAGGCCTCAGCCATACACCCACCTGTTCTCAGTCATCTCCTCATAGGATATGCTCTGTCCCTCCCCACCCCCTCGCCACAAGCTTTCTGATCACCTCTTCCTTGAGTTCATCTCTCACTGTGGAGAAATGGGGGACACAGCTCAGGCTCTTGCCCTGAGGCTTCGTGGACCAGAAGATGAGACTGTCTTTCAGGCAAGTATTCAGCGTTCAGATGAAGAACTAATGTTTTGGTTCTTAAGATGGATCCAGAAGCAAGTTTTTCCTCCACGGTTCCTTCCTTACCCAGCTGTAGATGGAAGTCAGGCAATCTTGAGCTGAACATACTTGCTCAATTGTGTGTGTGCGGGCACTTTTCTGGGCAGGGGGCTTGGAGGTGCCGCTGGGTTTTTAAAAGGCTTGGTGAGTGCTGTGAAAGGTGTAAGCCCATTGATTCACAGACCTGTACCCCTGGGGCAAATAATAATAAATAAAATAAAATTAATTTTAAAAAGTCTTGGCAATCTACAACTAAAAGCTAAATCACTGTTGCTTATCTCTTTTCTCCATCTTAGAATTTACTTGCATCAACTACCAAGGCCGTGAGCTCTTTGATAATTTGATAAATTGTTCTCTAATTAGCTACTACATTTGCCTGTTTAAGTTTTTTTGAGGACAGAGCCTTAACCTAAAAACGTGATTCCAGTAGTGAGGATTTCAGGATAGTAGCTCAGAGGGCCTTCAATTCCCTTCTGATCACACCAGTAGGTGGCCTCGGATTCCACCTATGCACTGGTCAGGTCCAGCTTCATCCTTCACAAAGTTCAAGGGAAAGCTGGCCCTTAGAGATGTCTATAAAATCCACTGTACCTTCTTTCTACTATATTCTTTGTACATAATGATTACACTTTGAGTGTGCACAGGCTCTACAACCTCGTGTCATCTGGTGATGAGACTTTACCTTAGGTATCTCAATTCCTTAACCACACATTTCCTCTTTCTATGTTTTAACTATACAGTTGACCCTTGAATAACACAGGTTTGAACTGTGCAGGTCCACTTGTACATGGAATTTTTTCAATAAATATAGTACTATAAATATATTTTCTCTTCCTTATGACTTTTGTGAATATTTTCTCTAGCTTCTGGGTGCCTGGGTGGCTCAGTGGGTTAAAGCCTCTGCTTTCGGCTTAGCCTCTGCTTTCGGCTCAGGTCATGATCTCAGGGTCCTGGGATCGAGGCCCGCATCGGGCTCCCTGCTCAGCGGGGAGCCTGCTTCCCCCTCTCTCTCTCTGCCTGCCTCTCTGCCTCCTTGTGATCTCTCTCCCTCTGTGAAATAAATAAAATCTTAAAAATATATATANTGCCTCTCTGCCTCCTTGTGATCTCTCTCCCTCTGTGAAATAAATAAAATCTTAAAAAAATACATTNTTAAAAATATATATATTTTTTTCTCTAGCTTCCTTTATTGTAAGAACACAGTATATGATACATGTAATAGAAAATGTGTGTTAATTGTTTACATTACTGGTGAGACTTCCAGGCACCAGTGGGCTATTAGTAAAGTTTTGGAGGGAGTCAAACATTATATGTGGATTTTTTAAAAAGATTTATTTATTTGAGAGAGAGAGTTGGGGGCAGGGGCAAAGGAAGAGAGAGGATCTCAAGCCGACACCCACTGAGCACGGAGTGACAGGGGGCTCAATCTCATGACCCTAAGATCATGACCTGAGCTGAAATCAAGAGTTGGATGCTTAACCAATGGAGCCACCCAGGCGCCCCATAAAGTTATACATGGATTTTTGACCGGGTGGGAGAGGGGTCAACACTCCTAACTGCCATGTTGTTCAAGGGTCACCTGTACTCACTTTTTTAAAGCATGTTATCGTTGACTGTGATTTACCCAAGGTCTTATTTTAGTAGCTAAGTATTTGGCAGCTTAGCTCTGGTGTATGGTTATGGATGCATGTTTCTTTTTTCAACCTTCCTTCATTATTTTATTTCTTATTTTTTTAATTTGATCTCTGTTTTTATTTCACACTGCAGTCACTTGAGGCCTTCCATGTTACAGCAACTCTTGCGACGTCTGGTGTTTGACGTGCCACAGCTCAACGAATACTGCAAAATGCCTCTTAAGGTGAACCTCCTCCCTGTCACAGAAACACCGTCCATGGCACAGAAACTTGCCTTGCAAACATGAGGTCTTCACAATTGGGAGAGCAAAATGCACATGAAATGGGTTTTACTTTTTTAAGCTGAGGCCTAACAAGATACAACCCACTGTATCAAACCCCTTCTTGAGTGTCTAGGTTGCAGAGAGTCAATCATTAACTGCTCCAGTTTTCTTTAATTGCTTTCCACTGATTTCATGTTACTTAGCAGAAGTTAATGACAGGGACTTGGATTTTGCACTTTGTTCCTTAATTAGGTTTTCAGAATGTCTTCAGTCTCAAAGAGCTTTGAAGGCCTTGTGATTATTCATTCAAGTATAGAACGTAAGAACCTATAGAACTGATCCATACTGTCTTGTGCCTTCTTTTTTCCTCTATAACAGACCTTCTCTTTTGTTTTTTACTCTTACCTCTGTTTTCCTTTACTAATGGAAAGTACAGTCACAGAGCTATCTGTTGTCTCCTTGATGATTTTCTCATAAATCACAAGTTTTATCACCATCACAGGCAGCATCTGGGCCCAGGTGGAAACGCACCACAATCAGCTGCCCACCCGAGAGAACAAGGTTTTTTTTATCTTTTACCTTAGAGGCACCTGCTGTATTTGCATATTCATTGCATCAGCAGTGGCCAGCCACATCTGAAAATTCTGCCTGATGATTTAACAGAACTTTTCCTTCTCAGAAATAGTCTAAGCTAGGATTTCAAGATGCACTTTACTGGGATAAACAGAATTCCCAGAATCCTTTAGTCCAATCCTCTGTCTCTGTGCCCAGCAGAAAACAGCTTGTATATTGTCAGAGATTCCACTGCCCTCCAAGGGCTTGTTCTCTCGAATCTTATTCCCAGTAAATGTTTTAGCTGAAAACCATGGTTTTCACAGTTCAGCTTGGCATTGCTTCCTCGGCAGGCCTGTACAGTCAGCTGGATTCTGGCTTCTGAGAAAGCAGCATGGCTAGCGCTCAGTGAGCTCACTTTTATGTCTTAGACCAGCAGGATTTTTCTTAGAGAATGTGGATCCCACCTGCTGGGATGGGACCATTGGTGCTGTACTTCTGCCCTCTACTGGCCACATGTGGAACTGTGGTAACATGGGCTGAGCCATCAGAAGGCTTAAGAGAAAAGCAAGGAAAGCCATGGGCAGAAATCAATGTAGAGAAAATCTTCAGATCCACTGCATGCTCCCATTATTCCCATAGCAGCATCACTCAGAATCTTCTAGATTTATAAACAAATGTCTCAGAAGGCATTCTTCCCACCTTCGAGTGCCTGGAAGGTTTTTTCTCATTGGAAGTAGACACAGTTCCTCGCCAGTTTCCATCTGCGAGGGGCACATTAGGAGGCACAGGAATTAATCAGGCAGATTCAGCTCAGGCTAGAACTCATCAGGCAGGAAAACGGCCCATTCCCAGTGGTATCCAAGGGGCCTCTCTGTAGCTCACCCAGCTGTTTCCGCAGTTGGTTTCACTCTCATGTTGGCTGTTTGCTGTTCTGTTCTCCCCTTCACGGTGCGGACGCCTATGGATCTTCTCTGCCCACACACTGGCACAATCCTGTTCAACTTCCCAGCTTCTGACGAATCACTATGAACAGTGCTGGAAGTATTACTGTCTGCCTTCAGGATGGGGGAGTTACGGGCTAGCTGTGGAAGAAGAGTTGCACCTGACAGAGAAGCTCTTCTGGGGGATTTTTGACTCCCTCTCCCATAAGGTAATGGCAGTACTTCCTGAACAAAGAGGAAGGGCCTTGATAACCAGTGAAAAATCAATGCCTATGAATCACAATGGCTAATATTATTAGCCTTTGCCATCTGCTAGGGACAGTGCCAATTACTCCACAAGCATATTACACCATCCTTACCCACAATGTTCTGGAAAAGGAACTCCGCTAATCGTCCATTTCACAGGTGAGGAAAAGTCTCAGAACAGCTGATCTTGCCAGACTTACAAGGCTGATACATGGGAGAAGGACTTCCAAAGTCAATCAGAAAAATATGTCCAAGGCTCAGTCTTGATGACTTACACACCACTCCGTTCCTCTCCTCCTGACATTCTGTGGCCTCTGTTAGCCTCTACCAAGTTCAGATATAGAGGAGAAACCCAACAGCTGCTGGGAGGTAGAGACATGGGATTTTTCAGAAGGCCGCATGCCATTCTGGAGAAAGTTCTTCACAGCCACACATTTGAGGAGGAAGTTGAAAGAAAACTGTGGCGTCTCAATCCCAAGCCTCTGTACAGTCTGAGCAAAATACAGTTCAGACTCCCACACTTGCCTCCACTTCCCTTAACCCAGGTTATTTAGATTTCTGAGGTCGTCAGCTTTAAACGTAGAAAGGAGTACGTCTGGTCTCTCACCCAAGTCTGGAGCGTGTATATAGCTGCAGTTGGTGTTCACCTGCACTTAGATTTTCTTCGTTCTACTGTTCCTTTGGTCTAGTACAAGTAGATCAAAAGCTACTCCTCACCCCATGTTATTTGACTGAAATTTCTTCCGGGCCCCATTCAAGAGAGAGAGGGTGTGATACTGAGCCGTCTGCTGATGACACCAACACAAGACCCATATCAGCTAGTGAGGGGACTGCCAGAGCTGCTCCGACCCAGTCCAGGCACAGGTTGGGTCGGTTTCTATAACCATCTGTGGTGGGCAGGTTTATAGACCCCTGTAACCCTTAGATACTCTTGCAATTAACTATTTGGGAGATAAGGATTTAAACCTCAATTTAAGTTTCTCGACTTAAAGCAAGTGGTGACTTGATGGCTTCACAGGTTGTCATTTCATCCTCCAAGGATCACTCAGTTTCCTCCAGAGAGTATCCAAGAATTTACACGTTCCCCATTTTGGTCAACCTGGGCAAGTGCCAGCATGTTATTTTTTTTCAGCTAATTGTTGAATGGTTCTGCCTGGGTAGCCCTGGTTCTCATCTCTATACTAACATGGTCTTTGTCTTTCTTCACAGAAGTATGACCCAGACCTTTTCCGAATGGCCCTTCCTTGTCTCAGTGCCATAGCCGGGGCCCTGCCACCAGATTATTTAGATACCAGGATCTCAGCCACGTTGGAGAAACAGATCTCAGTGGATGCAGATGGCAACTTTGACCCCAAACCTATCAACACCATGAAGTGAGTCCAGAATCCTCTCTTAGCTGGTCCTATATTTTGCCCAGTGGCCAATGTTTCTCTTTCAGAAGGTAGCAAGAAATGTAAACTCTCCTTCCTTCCCTCAGGCCAACACTGCTGATTATTTACCTTAACACTACAAGTCACATCAGGCACTGGATTTTGTCCTCAACTCCTGAAGGTTTCATCCATCCATATCTGATTATATACTGTATTATTATATTCTGGGCTTTCTTTTGGGGGGGTGGTTTATTTATTATAAGAGATGAATGTTCTCCACAAGTAAATGTCGCCTGAGGCATTGCAAGAATCGCCCTGACAAATGATGCAATTAATTTATTAATGAGTTTTTTGACAAAAATCTTCATTCTTTGTGAATTAGGCCTCTATAGTTCTAATAGCATCATACATCAAAACAACTCTATAAATAACACTCAGCTGAACTCCAGTAAGACCTCAGGGTGTGATGACAGAACAGCATGGGGTCCTTATTTGAAAGACTGGACCCACTCTTTGCCATGCTGGAATTTTGCTGGAATTTTGGAATAACCGTATAAAGGTGTCTTTGCCTCCCTCTTTCTGGTTCTCCAGCATTCCTCCCTGGTGATGACTAGGCCACAGATAAAATACTGGGCAACATAAGCTCAATTTTGTCTTGTGACAATTCTTTCCTAGTTATGATGACGTGTTGTGGGTCATGTGGTGACTCATGTTTAAATATTAGAATGTGGCTAGGAGGGCAGACATCCTGGTGTATTTTATTTTTATTTTAAGATTTTATTTGAGAGAGAGAGAGAATGAGAGAACGCAAAAGGGGGGAGGGTCAGAGGGAGAAGCAGACTTCCCTTTGAGCTGGGAGCCCGATGCGGGACTCAATCCTGGCACTTCAGGATCATGACCTAAGCTGAAGGCAGTCACTTAACCACCTGAGCCACCCAGGTGCCCTCCAGGGTGCATTTTAAATGAAGAACTCTAAAAATGCTTTATATCCAGCAGGGAAAGCAAGACCTCCTGTATGAGCCCCTAGGACTTGTGTTTTCCGGCGGTAGTTCTCATGTGAGAGGCGTAGCCTGAGCCATTCCTATGGGCCATCATCTTTGATAATATATAAAATTCATCTTCAGGAAAATTAAGTACCCAGTCCATCAGGTGGAACCTCGAGCTGAGTTGATGGCGGGAAACAGAATTGAACCTTCCGTAAAGAAGACGTAAGGGGCACGGCAAACCACCAGGCTAGGGCCCAGGAGAAGGCAGACGTCAACGTTGGAGAACTTCACCCTGTGCAAACGTAAATGCACTGAAGGATGACAGATGGTGTTAGTAACCTGGTTGCCTTCAGAAACACTGGGAGACGGTGTACGCTAGCAGTTGTTTGTTAATGGTGTGTACAGTTCCACATTATTTTGAGAGTTCTGATTTCTTTGCATGTACCTCTGGCATCAGTATGGTTCTTTGAGTAATATAAGTGACCAGAGCTGTAAGTTAAGCAGAGAAGCGCCTTATTCCAAGGATACAGTGACTTTGTATCAAAACCTAGTAAAAAGCTGACTAACCAGGCCTCAGAAAGGACAGGAAACAAGGCAGAGGGACCAGATGAAGAAGCTTCAAGTAGGATCCCCATTGGTTCAAACAGCTCGAAGAGTTTGCTGCCTTGGTCTCAAACATCTCAAGATTCAGATTCAGATCCCAGGGACAGTGAATCTGATTGGCCTAGACGGATGCCCATTCTTGGTGACGTTCACGTAAGACTCCATGCAATGTAAGATTTGTTTCTCAGAGGAAGAGATGTCTTCCCTAATATTTAAACAAGAGTCACTGCATCCAAAAAGGTTGATGACCACCACTATTTTGTAACATCTGCTCTTAAGACTACCCCTTTCTGGCATTCCCAGATCGGAGGGATGGGGTTACAGGCAGTGTCTTTGGATAAAGGGATTCTCCCTGTCTCTCCCAGACCGGTCTGGCCCAGGAGCCCGGGTGGTTCTTTGGAAGCCAAGGGCACCTGGAGCAGCTGGAGGGAGGTCACCTGTGCAGCTGAGCTCCTGCAGGGACATCCTCTGATGAGACAGGGTGTGTGCGTGTGACCCAGCATGGACACGCCATCCTTCCACGCAGAAGTTCACTGTCGGGAGTCCAGCTTCGGCTTTGGGACAGCAATCTGACCTCTGACCTTCTTTGCCACACATCCAGCTCAAGTGCTTGGGGAGATCGTAATGTTTTTTGGTTTTTGTTTTTTTTCCTCATTTCACAGTTTCTCCTTGCCTGAAAAATGGGAATACATCGTCACCAAGTACGCAGAGCATTCACATGATAAATGGGCCTGTGACAAGGTAGGGATTATCATCCAACTGACAATTGTCAGGGGGTGAAAAAAACAGCCCAATAACATTAAAGGGTCCAATCCTGGAAATCTGCCTGATTTGTCTCAGTGACGGACTGGCCGTGCCAAGAGCATTCATTACTTCTGAGCAGCAATTTCCCAGGGTTGGTGGAGGTCAGAGAAATAGGCGGCAGCAGTGGCTGGTGCTGCTTTTTGTATTTCTCAAGAAAATGATTGATTCCAGGATCATTAACTCCTTTCTAAACATTGCATTTTCTGGAGTTTGCCCTGCGCACATGCTTGCATGGTTTTGATATCAACACGTAATGCAGGGCAGGAGGCTATCAATAATTTTTTTTCTTGGAATGTAGCCTTGGAAAAGGGGAAATAAAACCGAAAGCCTTGCCCTCGAATTTTGCCAGCAAACTGAATTTTATTCTGGGGACGACACACATCTTCCCATGGCGGGCAGCGGTAGAACTTCTAGACACTCCCTTATTAATCAGCCTGTCCATCTGGTGTTTAAAATTCCTCACCACATGAGGTCAGGCTGCTTAATGAGTTTAATTGCTCTGTCAGCCCTTTAATGCTGGCAGGCGAAGTGGGAGGCATGTGCCAAAGCCATCCAGGATTCCTGTGGGCAGCCAGTGAAGAATTGGGGCCATTGCTCAGCTGCGGCTTCCGGCGTGGAACTGGGAAGCCAGGTCCCCCACAAAGCCACAGGAAACCACCTTGGAGTCGCGTGCCCCGGAGTGGGGACACCCTGAACCACTGACTCAGCCTCTGTATTGTTCTGCGGTCTGCCTTGATTCTTTGATCAGTTTCTGTTTGGGACTGATGATAACAACAAGCCTTGTTAACTGTAGAATGGGCTCATGCCTCGTGATTCTAGAACAGGGGTTGGCACACTTCTGTAAAGGGCCAGATAGTAAACATTTTAGGCTTTGTGGGCTGGGCGGTCTCTGATTCAACCACCCATCTCTGCTGTTGCCACACAACAGTAGCCGGGGGTGACACACAAATGCAAGACTGTGCTTGTGTTCCAAAAAAAAAAAAAACTATTTCTAAAACAGAGTTCGGTGGCTTGGCTGAAGGACTCCAGTTTGCCGACCCTGCTCTCAAAGGAGCAGTATGCCCATTTGGCCAGCCTAGGAATGAGGAGAAGTGGGCATCTCCATGAACCGAGAGCAATAGCCAATCTCTCTTGAAGCCATGTGGATTTTTACCTCCTTAGTCCCTCTTAAATTTGTGCAGGTCTCTCTCTCTGCCACGGCTTTAGTCCAGGCTATAGTCAGCCTTTGCCCAGGTGCTGGTGATGACGGCCTAACTAGCCTGCCCACGTGCATTTTGTCTGTTCTGCTCTTTACGCTGCTGGCAAGTGCTAGGTTCAGTATGCAAATTGAGTCATAGTCTACCACTGTTCTCCAGCCCAGCCCTTCTCCTTGTTAAAATCCTTTAATAGCTTCTAACCATTTTTAATACAAAGGCCAAAATCCTAAACATGGCTCTACAGCACACACTACCTCATCCATCCGGCTTCTGCTGCCGTCTCCAGACTCATCCTTCCAGCCACATCCCTCCCTCCACCCCCCCCCTCCAGCCACATCCCTCCCTCCACCCCCACC
>LNAC01000041.1:1322557-1375993 GCA_002007465.1 Ailurus styani | reverse complement strand
CCCTCCACCCCCCACCCTCCAGCCACATCTCTCCCTCTAACCTCCGCCCTCAGCCTCATCCCCTTCTTTTAGTATCTCTCTCTCTGTCTCTGCCACACGCATGCACACATGCTTTCCATGAGCCTGAAACCCTTCTCACCCTGAGCCAGGTCCCCAGCTGTACCCATCTACCCATTGCACACATGCAAACACTAGTCACCAGTTCTTCTTTCAACTACCCATCCCAGTGTGAATTCGTAGCGTACGTAACTTTTTCCCAGATTTCTCAGATGTAGGCCTTCATAGCATCTTGTTTCCTTCATAGTGGTTTTTTTTTTTTAATTCTTTGCCCCAGGGGTACAGGTCTGTGAATTATCAGGCTTACATCTTTCTTCATAGTGTTTTTATAGCACTTTTATATATTTATAAGAATTACACATGATACTAGTTATCAACTATACCTCTCCTGGTGTGGTATGTGATGCATCTCTCTCTCTCTCTTCCACTAGACTGTAAGCTTCACGTTTATAAGGAAATGTGTTTGCTCACCATTGCCTAGTGGGCATTGATTATCTAGCAAAGGAAAGACTAGTCTCCCCTGACTGCAAGAGCTTCACAGTCTTGTGGGGTAAAGTAAACAGATGAAGCTAGCCATCATACAGGTTGTTTAGCTCTGCAGTGGGCAGGGGCACTGGGTTAGAGCACGTAACCCGTAAGAGGAGTCCCTAAGTCAATAGTAAGGGTCCAAGAACACTTCCTTGAGTTTGTGACATCTGCACTTTGTGAGGAAGGATGGCTCGTTATCCAGCCCCAGGGAAACAAGTGCACTGCAGTCAATGGGAGCGGCAGATGCAATCAGAGATGAGAGTCTGGTGGCTTTGAAGAACCGCAGTTCAATGTGGTGGGATCACAGAGTAGAGCAGAGGAAGAAGGGTGAGAAATGAGTCTAGAAAAGTCAGCAAGATCTCACGATAGCTTTAGAGGCCACAAAGAGTTTGGGTTTTACCATGACGACAGCTGGGAGTCAGAAACTCTTAAAGCGGCAGGGTGCCCTGATCGGGTGATTTTATAAATCTCACCTGATGGTCATATAGAAAATGGAGTCCACGGAGAGAAGGTGAGAGAAGGTGAGGCAGGGGACGGCAAGAGGCTGTTGTGGTAATCTAGGTGAGAGCCAATGGCAGCCGGAACTGAAACAATGGCAGGGGAGCTAGGGAGAGGCGGGCAAATGAACAGGTCTGGGAAGTTGAACACACGCGAGAAGGTGTAGAGAAGGGGGCGTCAAGGAAGATTCCCGCACATCTGGCTTGAAAAGTGAGCATACGCTGGTGCCAGTCACCGAAATGCAGGGAGGCCAAGAGGAGGGGTCCCTAAGAGGAGTGAAATGCCAGGTTCTGCTTCAGGTGTATGAGGAGGTACCTGTGGGCATTCAAGCAGAGCTTAAATAAGTTTGGAAATTAGGGAAGACATCTGGGCTGGAATACCGATTTGAAATTAGTCCGCCTGTGGACCATGAGCCTTGATTATATTTACCAGGGAGAGTGTGCTCTGGAGAAGGGACAGAAGCTTGAGAAACAGACACGTTAATAAGTGGGTAGAGGTGGAGATTGAGAAAGACCAGCCAGGAGACTTTGGGCTGTGAGGTTATGGCAATTAGGGGCTCTTACCTCTGTATCCACAGTGCCTGGGACAGAATCGGGCACCTACTGTAGCAGGCATTCAGCGGATGTTTGTTGAATGAGTTTTGACACTCTCAAACTTCTATGACTCTGAGAGACATGCATTGCTACAATTCTGATCTAAGGTGGGCGGGCACACAGCACTAATCAAGTCAGCCCCCTCCAGGCAGTGGGCAATAGGACCAGTCCCCACATGCCTTTGGCCTTGACTTCTGTCCTTGCCTGTGATCATGACATGCTGCTGACCTGAGAAGCGTTGTTCTCAGGTCTTTTGAAACCTCCCTCTGTCTGAAACACAAGCGAGTAAGCAGCAAGGACAGCAGCTGAAACAAGAAATAAAGGATCAGAGTTCACAATTCAGGGAGCAGAGAGCTTGATGGCCTGAAAGGATCAATTAGACACTTTGGGGGGCAGTTTTCAAGCTCTTGTCACATCCCATTATTCCATTTGTTCAGTGAAAATAGAAGCTGGGATTTGGGTCATACAGCAGGGCTCTTTGGATGCCAAGGATATTTGAACTGAGAACATTTCTACAGAGTCAGAATGGATGGAAATACGGAATTTCCCTGGATGAAAATGTGAAGACCCATCCACTGATCAGGCCTTTCAAGACATTAACAGAAAAGGTAAGAAACTGGATTCTGGTAGCACTGAGTGGCCATGCTGATTTCCCTTCCTTGGGAATTCTTCAGATGGTCAGAGGAGTTAAGGGCACATTCACTCTCCAGTTTAAGCAAACTGCTCAGGAGCTCACCAGTGGGCAGAAGTCCCCACAACCAGTTTCCAAGAGCCCCACCTCATGTTCTGTTCTTTGGCTCTGAGCACCCATGAGATGGAGCAGCACTCTTCGGCACTAGGAGGCTGAGCCAAAGCACATTCATAGTTCACTTGCAACAGAACTAGGACGGGCTATTGTTAGTCTGTTGAAGTGGGGGACTTAGGGCTAGAAGAACATTGACTTGCTAGAGGAAATCCAGACAGAAATGACTTCCAGTAACGACAGACAAAGGCAGTAGAGAGGAGGGGCCCTAGGGAAATAGGGATAGGTCTTTTCGGTTTATTATCATCATCACCATTATTATTATTATTATTAAGAAATTTGATTCAGTACAACTCCAAATTCCTATCTAGGGATCAGTAAGAGTTCTTCGTAAGCTATAGGCTTTGTGTCGTATGTAAAGCTCGGGATATGTACTATTGTATGTATATTGGCCATCTGTAGAATTGTGTATAGCTCAAGAGAATTCTAAATCTAAGAAATTTGCTTTCAAAGCTCAAAGGAGAGCTTTGCGCTGATCACTTGCACAAGTCCCATCTTACACGGCTACTAGAACATGAGGGGTCACGCTCCTATTCTTGTTCCCCTTCCTCCCCAAACTGGATAATGTCTGGTACATTCCCTCTAAAGGCAGAGGTGGTAGGGTCTCGTACTGGAAAACGTCAGAAAGACTGACCCCGACGTGTTTCAGGGGAGATTCTGCAGAGGGCGTCTTGACCGAGGGATAGGAGGCTGGAGCCCACGGCACACCATCCACCGTGGGGACCAGCTTTGCAGAGAGTCAGGCGGTCAGAATGCAGGGGTGTGCTTGAAAAATCTCTTCTGCTTGGATTTTCTTCCAGGAGAAGGAAATTTACCGCTGGCCTGCTAGGGAGTCCCTGAAAACCATGCTGGCTGTGGGCTGGTCTGTGGAGAGGACCAAAGAGGGAGAGGCCCTGGTTCAACAGCGGGAAAACGAGAAGCTTCGGACCATGTCCCAGGCCAGCCAGGTGTGACTGCATGCCTGGGGCCCATACTGGGCCAGTCGGAAGAACCCCCAGAGAATAGGGGAAAGCTCTCCCTGTGGTGTCAGGGGCCAAGAACCACCCACCATGAACCCTGAGGGTCTTTCGGGAATACATCTTTGGCAGCTGAAGTCAGGGTACTGATAAGAATAAGGAAAACGATAGCAAACCCAGCGATTCTGTCTTTGCTTCTCTAGGGCAACAGCTACAGCCCTGCTCCCCTGGACCTCTCCAATGTGGTGCTCTCCAGGGAGCTCCAGGTCAGTGCTGGCTCCTGCAGGACAACATATCTTGCTTTCTAAAACCCCCGTCAAGTGAAGGGGCATATCATCCTCCAAAGAGGTTTTTTGTTTGTTTTTTTCAAAGGGGGTGCAGGGTGCGGGAGGGGGGTAAGAATGTCTTGAACATGCGTCACTAAAGTATCAGCCTGGAAGAGAGCCACAGTGGGCCAGGGCCACAGGGCAAGTCTCAGCAGAATAAGCCAGTTCTCTAAGAAGGCCAAGCTTTGCACTTCTTCCAGGGACATCATAATAGGTAATGCCTCAATAAAAGGTGGAAGACACAGCAAATTACTATATCAACACACAGAACTAACAACTAGGAGAAAAAACTCATAAGGGCTAGGAGAAAAGCAGTGGAAAGGCCCCTCGGTGGGGGCACTTTCCTTGTCCCAGCGGGTGCCACCAGCCTTAGGGACACTTGTGTGTCCTGTGGTAGATTCACTCAGCGGCCCTGTGATGGCACAGGATTTAGGGGCAGGCAACCCAGAGGTGAAATTAGAAGCCCTAAGCTGCCTCATCCGCCGAACCCTCTCTCCCCCGCTCTCCCCTCCCTGCACATTGGTTGCTGCGACAGGCTCCAGCCTGAGTCAGTTACTCCTCAGCCCATCAGACTAACCCTTGGGACCTTAGAGAAAGCTTTCTTTCCAACATACACCCTTCACCCCAGGTCACTGTTTCATGAGCCTTATAAAGATGAATTCTCTTTGAGAAATCGTCTTTGCAGCCATTTTCCTCCAAGATGTGATTCTTTTTAGTTTGCTCAGCTCAAGGCTTTTGGGGATTCTAGACTGTTGCTTGACTCCCACTTCCATCTCCCTGTCTCAGGTCAGGAATGAAATCCTGAACTCCCGTGACAAATGAAGCGCCACCAGAATGCCGTTTCAAATGGAAATGCATGTTTCTCATAAATGCTTCAAACTGCTGGCATTATAGGTTACCAGGGAAGGACAGAATTAGAAATTGTTTTCTGTGTGTATGGGAAGATATGAAACTAATGAGGTGCATAAGCACAGACTAATTAATGATGGGAGACACTCAGCAGTGTGCTGTTAGCATTTGGTGGTGCTCTATTCCCGAGGCTGCTTGAAATAGGCCGGCAGATAGGAACCCATTTTTCTTCTTCGCTTTCTCTCTGACCATCGTCTCCTTGGTGGGACACAGGGAATGGTGGAGGTCGTGGCCGAAAACTATCACAACATCTGGGCCAAGAAGAAGAAGCTGGAACTGGAGAGCAAAGGTGAGCCAGGTTCTCGGTTCCCCCTGCAGGAGGTGAGGTGGGGGCAGGTTCGTTTTCCCGCAGGGGATGCAAAGGAAGAGCCACATATGTTGTCCTCTCTCACTTTCCTGAGCCCAGGTGGCGGCAGTCACCCACTGTTGGTACCATATGACACCCTGACAGCCAAGGAGAAGTTCAGGGACCGAGAGAAGGCACAGGACCTGTTTAAATTCCTCCAAGTGAACGGCATTGTGGTTTCTAGGTAAGTCCTCCTCCGGGTGATGTTAGCGAGGAGGGGAGTGGGCTTGTGGGCGTGGTCTCTCCCTCTCCAGGTATTTACTCACCTGCCTGCAAAACCAATGAGAGGAAGGGTAGGGGTTAGTACTTTGAAATGAGAAAACTTTTTGGGGGAGTAGGAAACTGTCTTTTCTGGCCTAAACAGGACCAGTCAATATCCATCTTTGAAAACCTGTTATAGCAAAGAATAATGACAAATGATACTTATACACCTTAAACATTTAATTTTAAATTGAAACACATAAATATGCATTCATTCACGAATCTTGTGCTCTAGGCCCTGAGACCTTCTCTTTGTTGTTTGATTGACTGGAGTTATAAACCATATCCGTAGTGTATCCTCAAAGCTCTGAGACTCGGACTTCTTCACAGAGCAGCGAGAATTACAGCACATACACAGCGATGGAAGTACAGTATTCTTCTAGATTTTTTTTTTCAGCTTCCTCCCCCATCTTTTACAGTTATCTCCTCAGAGCCAATTCAGAAACGGTGTATTTGGAAACTCAATTTCAGGCCTTTGCAAAATACACAACTTAGCTCTCACAGAACCAATGGTCCTCTTCACACTGTTGTCATTTTATATGATATTTAATTACATAATAACAGTAGTACACCTGACTGACATAAGCAGTCTTTGAACGAAGAGAACTGACTCTTCTGAAGGAGCAACTCCACTGAGGAGATGGAGTCCATCAAGATTTCCTGAGACTTTTTATCTCAGACTTAGGTTTGTCAGAACTATCTAGAGGAGGGTTGTAAGTGAGTATGGTCTTAGCTGCTTAAGTCTTAAAGCTAGAACCTGTTTCCTTGCTGGTCTGATGACGGTGGTGGGCTGCGCTCCAGGGGTCATGCTTGCTGAGTCCCTTGAAGGGTGAAAAATAAGCCAGTTCCTATTCTGATATAACCATTCCACTCAAAAGAAATGTTTGCTGAGCCAGCTGCTGTTTCTTCTTTTAGTTTCCTACAGAATTTTGCCACTCACTGAATGGCAAAAATAAATAAATAAATAAATAATAAAAATCTATACAAATACTTGTATCGTAGCCCATATGAAAAAATAACAAAACTCATTTGCCACACTGTCGAGCAGGATAGGTCAGATAGCAGGAGACGGCCTCTGGGGAAGCATTTGAGAAATACTCCCTTTGTCATTTTAATCCTGTTCTTAGCACCCAGGGGAATGTGTACTGTGATTTGCTGATAAATAACTTGCTCACAGAAATGAAAAATTCCTCTTTCCCACAACCTAAAAGGAACTCGAGGAAATGCGAGGGAAAGGAAGAAGATCGTTGAATTCAGCAAACATATCCTAGTAGCTCTAATTATCATGTGCCAGACCCCACAGCACTTGGGTGCGCAGACGAGGAAGCGAGAGTTCCGTCAGTGAGGAGAATGCATTTCCCACTACGCACGCCTCGACCTGCTCCATCCTCAGCTTCCCCATCTCTCCATGACAGCCCATTCTTCCTGGTGCTCAAGCCAAAACCTTTGCTCTTTTCCCCTAACCCACATCCAATCCTTCAGGAAATTCTGATGGTCTGCCTTTAAAAACTATCCAGAATCTGACCCCTTCTCACCCGTTCCACACAGTCACCATCATTCCTGATCGAGCCTCTGCCTCGGGCCCCCTGCTTCAACCCTTGCCCCCCACAGTCAGTTTTAAACCTAGCAACTAAGGTAATCCTTTTGTAATGTAAGCCGTTCCCCTCTTCAGAACTTTCAGTAGCTTCCCATCTCAGAGCAAAAGCAAAATTCTGAGGATGGCCCACAAGGCCCTGATGATTTACTAACCACCTCATGTTTCTCACTTCCATTCCATCTAGCATCTGCCATATCCCTTCAACTCAGCATGCATGCTTCTGCCTCAGGACCTTTGCACCACCACTTCATGTGCCTGGAAAGTTCTTTCCCCAGATCTCCAGATGACTCACCACCTCATCTCCTTCAAACCTTTACTCCAGTGTCCTCCCCATGAAACCAGCACTGATTGCCGTGTGACACTACAGTCCACTTGCCTCCCTGCTTCAGCCTCTCTTGGCCCCTTTCATACTGCCTTGATTTTTCTTTTTTTCATAAAGCTAATTAGCTTCTAGCATTCCACATGATTTATACTTTGATTTATATATTATGTGTGTCTCTTTACAGCTAGCATATAGGTTCTATGGAGGCAGGGATTTTGTTTTCTTCTCTGATTTATCCCCTGCTCGATATTTGTTGAATGAAGATACAGATATTTTGAAAGATCTTTTCAGATCTTGTTCTAATACAGGTGTTGTGTGCTCACAGAGGCAGGCTCCAAATGCAAGGGGTTATCAGTCAGATGACCAGTCAGGTCACTAAACCAGAATAACTGTTAACATTTGGAAAGTAAAGTCAACACAGATAGGATTGCTGATGCTCCAAAGTCACATAGTCATCTCTGTTACTTCCTGGGGTTTACCCATTTCCAACCTAGAGGTATGAAGGATATGGAGCTGGATGCCTCCTCCATGGAAAAGAGGTTTGCCTATAAATTTTTGAAGAAGATCCTGAAATATGTTGATTCCGCCCAAGAGTTTATTGCCCATTTGGGTAAGTATCATTGTGACATACCCCCCAAATGTGTGCTTCCTTTAATATTTTGTACTCTCAAAAAGAATGTGGTATTCCTTTATCAAGGGATGCTGCTTTCCTACTGTAGCTGTTTGTGATTCATTTAGACATTGTATGGTTTTGGGGGGGAAATGGTGGCTGAGATTTTGTCCCCCTCTTTAAAAAAAATCTGTTTCATCCTTGGTTTCAGGGTTTGATTGAGCCATTGTCATTGTTCATATAACTCATGCTATTGTAACTTTTCCATCGTTTTGCTTTGTGACTGTGGGCACATGACTCAACCTCTCTGAAGCTGCTTTCTCATCAATAAAGTGCAGGAAAGGGTGGTGATACAAGAAACAACTAACAAGCACAGTTGGAAAGTCCTTTGTAATATAGAAGATACTTTGTAAAACCAAAAGGCCCTTCCATGGCCCTCAGGAAAGCTGCTCTGTTTCTAAATTGCTGTAACTGTTTTTGGTCTTGTTTCCTTTAACTGTGGCCAACTTTGTGTTACTTTTGTCTTTGTAGAAGCCATTGTCAGCAGTGGGAAAACGGAAAAGTCTCCCCATGACCAGGAGATCAAATTCTTTGCCAAAGTGAGTGATTCCCTGCATTTAACCAGATTACTTTCTTCTTCAAATCTGTACAATTTGGGGTGCAAGTTAAGTTCATCTCACAAAAGATCTAAAACTCTAGTGGCTTTGATGAGATGGACCTATGTTTCTCCGTTGTGGAACAGTCCAGAGGCAGGTGGGTGGTCTGAAGAGGCAGGCAGCCTGTTCTGCTCCACACTGTCACCCAGGGACTCAGGTACTCCCTCTACCAGTGCTCCACCGTCTCCTAAAGTGTGCTGTGCGTCAGTGTGGTCCAGACGGGCTCACCTGTACCACGTCTGTGGGAAAGAGGAAAAGGAGAGAGGAAGCTGCTTCTCGCTTAAAGTTCTTTCCTAGTGACTAAAACTGTCATTTTTAGATCTACTGAGTTGCTGGGAATCTGGGTAATGCATTCTCTAGTTTGATGACCCTATGCCCAGAGAAAACATGGGGGTTTCTGTTGCTAAGAGAAAAGGGAAGAAAGATTTTGGGTACCAGTGAGCAGTCTCTGCCATAGCGTCCTACTCAGAAGACTGAATGCATGCGAGGCCTTGGGGTAACTGTTCCTGAGAAGCAGAGACAGGAGGCTCAAAGTTGGTAGTGCTAGGCCAGGCCCCAAGTGATCCTGTTGGATGCCGTGCCCAAGAATGCATGACTAAGCACAGATGTACCATCAGACTCTCCTGAAAATGCCAACTCACACGTATGCATATTTCTTGGGACCCTTTGTCAGTAGCCCTCTCCATTCCCATATCCCTAAGGCCTCTGGTTTGAGGTGTATGAGAGGAAAATGTGTTGGAAACTGCCATCCTCCAGGTAGAGTTTCCTCAAAAATCCAGGACCTATGTTCAGAGGCGTTTTGCTCATGAAAAATGAACTTTTTCAAAGGAACCAAAGGAGGGGCTTTGGTTAGCTTCCTAGAAGTTAATTTATGGTGGATTTTCCAGGTTCTCCTCCCACTGGTTGACCAGTACTTCACCAATCATCACCTCTATTTCCTGTCATCCCCTCTGAAGCCCCTTAGCAGCAGTGGCTATGCCTCTCATAAGGAGAAAGAAATGGTGGCCAGGTGAGTCTACTAAAGAGAAGGTCATGGTGGCCATGTGCTTTGAATAAAACCCCAGATTCCTGGAGACTGAATGGTGAATCTTTCAGAGAAATGAACTGTGGCCCGATGATTAGTATTCCAGAGGTTTTGGTTATCTTGGTTTTGAAAATAATTATATTCATATTTATCTGTGTATTATTTTGGCAACCAAGAGAAGTACGCTGTTTGGAGGTATCAGTAGGGCTTGGGAAAAATTTATATACTCAGATCAACTTTTATCCTGAAATAACATTTAGAAAAAGGCAAAGTCAATCCTGAAGCTTGAACAAGCAAACACACAACATTGAGAAGAAACAGATTAATGCTGTTTTCAATCCCATTCTTATCAGGCTTTTTCGGTTTAAATTTGTTTTAAAGAATCCGATCTTACAAGTCCTATTATGGATGATCTGATATTTGAAATCCAGAGCAACACAATTCAATTTAAATTCCTAATAGGAAAAAAAAAAAAGTTTCTCAGGAACACCAGCCTCTGTTCTCATTCAGTGAGCATAACATGTTGATACCTCAAGAGAAAGGAGAGCAAAGAGGGTGCTTTGTGATTAGGCTAAAAGATGGGTTTCACCATGCCTCTGGTCTTCTCCAGATTTGATTGAGAATGACAGGGAATGACGTAGACATCTAAATGGCAAAGAGTTAGGAATTATAATGGAAGCAGTCAACTCTTTCCCTTGCAGCCATTGCTGGTGGACAGTATACAGTATACTTTATAAAGGCCCACCCATTAAATATCACCATTCTCGTGAGGATAGTTAGCCTCAGGATTTAGTTAACATTTATGAAGCCCAAAGCTAACAGCTGGTTTTTCTTCCCTACACAAGTGGGCCATAATTCTTGCATATCATTGTAACCATCACAGTGCTCTAAGAACCACCTGTATATTCTCTCCGTTTTGCAGACGAGGACACTGAGGTTTGGTCGGTTGCATGCCGGTACCTGAAGTGACGCAGGTAGTAGTAAGTTAGGGCAAGAATGAAAATCCTCTCTATCCACATGGAGTGCCCTTTTTTCTGCAGTCATTACCTAATCCCATTTATTAAGAAAGGAGGAACCCATGCTATCAAAATGAGATATACTTGGCACCAGTTGCTGACCAAAGATTTCCTAAATATTTTCAGGACGCACCTGTATATTTTGTAAGAAGTTCAGGAAATGAGAGGCAAAGTGAGATATTCAGATAATCCAACAGAGGGCAGGTGTGTCTGTCTTCTTCATCTATTTTTGTGAGATTGTTAATTCATGGAAATGTAACATTTGTTCAGCCAGGCACCATTTGTCACGGCTGGAAGACAACCTGCATCTGATCAGCCTTGCAAATAGCTTCCAGATCCATCGGTGTGCTTGCCGCCCTCCCGCAGAAGCAGTAGCGTCTGCACCAAATGTATTCACGCCTGCAGACCCCTCTTGTCTATGTCCTTCTCCTCCGCTGCACCTCTTCTGATCTGCTGCCATTCTGCAGGGCTACCACACTCTCTCCCCTGTGCTCCCTTTGATTTGTCACTTGCGAATTCTGAGGTGGGGAGGCACCAGGGAATTCTGGCCCCTTGTGACACTGGGCTAAGGACAATGCATCTATTATGTGCCCCTTAGGGGGCAAGAAGGGGCCTTTGAAAACCTCCGGTCCTGGCCTTGGCATGCCTGGGCAAGCCTTTCTGACAGCAAGCAGAACCCTGTTAGTATTCGGATCAAACAACTCCACCATCTGCTTTAGTTAGAAAACCGTTACTTTGTATTTATACGGAACATGCGTCCGCTTTGAAGCATTTCACCAGAAATATCTGCTTTGATCAGCCCCTAATTCTAAAACCTAAGAGGATCTTGTGATTACTCTCTACTTACAGATGAGAAAACCAAGGCCCAGAGCGGTTAAGTGGCTTCACCAGGACAGCCCAGCTAGTCACGGCAGAGCCGTGGGGCTCCTATTTCTCCAGGCTCTCTCCCTCCCCCAAGTCCATGACTTTATTAATCAAATACATAGCTCTTTAAAAAGTGGACATGATGGGAAGAGCAAAAAAGCAGTCCCTATTTAATTTCACACTAGCAGACTGTCAAGTTTCTGTTATCTTACTCTGAGTTCTCTGAAGCTCTAGGCCGGGGTTTCCAGCTTATCTCACTGCAGAAATAAATGACTGCCCACAGGGGACTTAAGCTGTGATTGTCTAGTAGACAGCTCAGTAAAATCAGGGCATTCACTGAAAATCACTTAAAGGTGAACAAGTTTGGTGGTTTTTTTTTTAAAGTTTTTATTTAAATTCTAGTCCGTTAACAAACTCTAGTGTAATATTAGTTTCGGGTGTACAGTAGAGTAATTCAACACTTCAGTACATAAAGATAAGCAAGTTTTGCTCTCTGCCAACACTCAGGATGTATTTCTTCTCCATCTGAGCTTTTCCTTTTTTTTTTTTTTAAGATTTTTTATTTATTTATTTGATAGAGAGAGATCACAAGTAGCCAAAGAGGCAGGCAGAGACAGAGAGGAAGCAGGCTCCCCGCTGAGCAGGGAGCCTGATTCGGGCCTCGATCCCAGGACCCTGAGATCATGACCTGAGCCGAAGGCAGAGGCTTTAACCCACCGAGCCACCCAGGCGCCCCATCTGAGCTCTTCCTAAAAAGACTTCTGCCCTGTGTGGGTCAGGAAGCCCGGGACGAGTTAAGAATGAGAGGCTGGGAAGGACTTCACCTTGGTCTCTGCTTGGAAAGCCCTTGGCCCATAGCTGGTGTTTTTAGTCTACCTTCCCCTCTGTGTTCCACCAGAAAGGACTGCTTGCTGAAGGCATTGCAAAATTCTTGCCTCGCTGTGCCAGTGTCAGATAGGGTCAGAGATCTGAGCAGCCTCCTCCCCAGAGCCCTTGGCAATACAGGTCACTTTGTGGCCTAGTGGGTAAGGGTCCATCAGTGGCGTGTGCAGAGGCATTTATAGAGCTCTTCCCTAACTGCATAAGACTCTACTAGACACCATGGAATGCAGATGCTAAGATATAGCTGGACCTCCAATGGGTTCCATGATAGAAAAGATGGCCAAAAGCATGGGGTAGGGTCAAAAAGCACTAAATGCATAGCAATGGGTTTCCTAGCTTCCAAAGAGGGGCACAGGTAGGACAGCCCTTCAGTCGGACCCATAGACTAATAAGAAACGACAGAGAAAAGCAATTTCCTAAAATGGTTTTGTCCAAACCAGTATCCCCCATCCCTGAACCGTTAATCTTCCGTTCCCACCTGCTTGCCCACCTCCCAACTAAAGCTTCCCACCCCCAGCGAAGGCTGCAAAATGGTTTGCAATCTGTTGCAACAGTGGAGAAAGCACAATCCCTGTCAGAATGCTCCTTTATTTCCGAATGTCAGGCAGATGAATGTGTCAGCACGTAGGACTCTGTATACAAGGGAAGGTTTGCAATAACCCAGTCACTGCCAAATACCGCAGTTGTCGCAGAAGGATTATTTTCTGCGAGGTCGGGGCTGCCTCCAAGGTGCCTTCGTGATTCTCCAGCAAGATGGCGGGGAGCACACATTTTCCTAGAGCGGTCCAGGGGCGTCTTGCAGGGGAACACGGTGCATTTGCCTAGAGAAGCATTCTGTGCTCCTTGTTACAAAGCATAGGGACCTGGGGGAGGGAGGGTACAAACCAGTCCTCGGATTTCTGTGCCTTTCCCACTCGCCTTCTTTTCTGCTTCAGCCTCTTCTGCAAACTCGCTGCTCTTGTTCGACACAGGATTTCCCTCTTTGGTAAGTGAAGAGAAGTATCGCTGAAAGCCTCAGTCCTCCCTGTAATTATCCGTAACTTGCATTTTGCCTTTATGTCGGATGCCTGCAAACAACCTAAGCCTTAGGACGAAGGTGTCACCTAAATTTGCCATACAAAATTGGTCTGAAGTATGATGAATGACCTCTCTACCCCTTTAACAGCTCAAATTTTCCACACCAGTGAATGTTTTAAGCTCTGCCTCTAACATCCATCAAACAGCAGACGTGTCAGGCCGGAGATAAATGCATTGTCCCCGCACATAGGTCTGGCACTCTGTGTGTTGGTGGTTAATTATGTTGGGCTGCGGTTCGTGCATCTTAAGATTGCATTTAAAAGACAGGCTGAAGGGTTTGGAGAGTCACCAGTGATATTTTTGGTTCTAGGGAGCGATTCTACTACAATGGTGAGCTGTCTTCACATCTTAGCTCAGACACTCGACACAAGGTAAGTCTGCCTGGTGTTTTCCAGTAGTTTCTCAAGACTCCCTCTCTGACCCTCTCTGCTCACTGTATAGAAGAGAAGACGTGTCGCTGCTCTGCAGGAGATGGGGAGGGGAGGGCAGACAGGAAGGAGATGAATCTTCGCCTGGCATTAGCCCTCTCCATCTCTCCACTCACATGATGGACAGCCACTGTCATGACATGTACCTCGCGCTAAAAGCTGAGCGTTTGATCAATTCTTGCCTTCTCTTCCTGAGAAATCTGTCTTTCAGAAGATAAAATATGTAATAGAGCAAAGTGCCACTTTGTCCCTCACTCTCCACAAAAAAAAGAAGGAAGAGAGAGCTGCCTGGTGGGTGGCAAGGCCATAAGCATCCTGGGAGAGGGGAACCATAAGGCTCTGAATCCCAAGCAGCCAAGGAGGGAGGGGCGGGGATGTATGATTAAAAGATCAGAGACAAAGATGGGTTTGAACCCATGGCCTGAGGATCTTGCAAGAAAGATGGCTGAAAGGGAAAGAAGTCTTTGCAAGTGTATGTGTAAGTTCCGGTAATATAAGCGTAAATGATCTGATGAGATGAGGAAGAGAAGGAGTGGCAAGGACAGACAGGGAGCTTTTTTTTTGACACAGTCATCAAGTAGAGCCCTTGTCACAATTGGGAGGGGGACACACTTCCCAAAACTGTATGCAGAAGAGAGAAACCAACTGATGAAAATCTACAACAGACTAAGAAAGGTTACCAAAAACATGTTAAAGATATTTACCATTTTAGACCCCTAGAACAAGAAACAAACAGGGCATCAAGCCACAGCACCCCAAGGGATTCAGATACCTTGCAGCTGGGAAGAGGAATCTACTCCCAGGAGCACATGGACTGCCTTGGGAGAGAGTCCCCTGCCTTTTTTTAAAAACACAGGTCAGCATGTTTGATCATCATCCCTGACAAAACCCAAGTCTAGAAACTTACGAAGATAGCTCATGATTCCTTACAGGCTAGGAGCAAGCCTCACTGACTTCATTTCTTTGTTTTTATTTTTCTGGTTGATTGATTATCCTGAAAATGGTGTAGATAAAAAGTATCTGTCCTTGAAGCAAGCCTGTCATAATCTTGTGAATAAGATGTTGAAATATGGAAAATAATAGTTGACTTGTAAGCTTTGTTCCAATTCTAAGCTTTATAAAATAGTTTTGAGAGAAGTCTAATCTCCATTCCCACAGGGCACATTTCTATAGTTTTTGTTTTTGTTTTTATTTTTGTTTTTTTCCAACACTCTGATGAAGCTGTTTGTTTTAAAGGGGGCTTTCTGTCCCTTTCCTCTTCCCTTCTCCAAGCTAAGATATCCCTGCAAGTTAATGGAAATCTAAACTTCAGTTGACTTCTTTGTTCTCTCTAAGAGGTCCTGCATCATGGGAGAGCTACTATTTCTAACTACTCCTTATAAAAGTAGCTTATCCCATAATTAACTCTAAGAAAAACACACCTTTCCTTCCTTTTCATTAGATATTTACAGAGGAATGTAGCCAGCTGGGACACTGTATCGATAACGGATAACTAAAATCAGTTTCATTCTAAACCCTCTCCTGTATTTCCCAAAGAGTGGAGCGCTAAGCCCACCCAACAGAAAATACCATCCCATTGTCAGCCCCCCTTGGGATCGTGTGACCCAGGTGACTCCCTGGACGCTAACTGTTCTCTCCACTTCTGATTCAGGGTTTTCAGTTGACTGGAGTGTCAGATGTCTGCCTGGGTTAAACTGCAAGTCACTAGTTTCAAGAAGGGGGTTGGCCAAAGGTTTGGATTATGATTATGCTTCTGGTCTTGAACATCGTTTGCTTACAGGACTGTCATGAAGTCAGGCTCAGAGCTGGTCAAGGCTGGGTTACGAGCATTCTTTGAAAATGCCGCAGAAGACTTAGAGAAGACTTCAGAAAACCTGAAGCTGGGGAAGTTTACCCATTCCAGAACGCAGATTAAAGGCGTGTCACAGAATATTAACTATACCACGGTGGCTCTCCTCCCCATCCTGACATCCATCTTTGAGCACGTTGCTCAGCATCAGTTCGGGGTGGATTTACTCTGTGAGTCCTATTACTGTCTACTGTGGATTTCTATGCACATGGCCCCAGATAAGAAGTGTATGACTCATTCACTTGAGCTGACCTTGAAAATAGAACAGAAAGATAATTATTCAATACTGTTTTCTTCTTAAGTTTAAAAATGAATTTAAATAAATACTTAGAGGAGCAGAAATCCTCCCATTTGAGGATATAATATTTCATCTTTTCCCCACTATTATTCAGGACCAGAATTTTCCACCCACTGGCTTAGCTGTCAGCCATTGTGTTCCCACTTAATTTGAAAAGGTTATCTGAGTAATCCAGCAGGGGATATAGGTTCACTCCCAGGGTTTTTCAGATACCAATTTCCCTGTTAAGAAGCCCTAATTTATTCATTGGATACCAGGAGCAAAGGAAAGCTGCTCACATTTCATTATCTGAGCCTTCAGAAGAAGACCGTAGTCAGTTGGTTTTATTTCAGTTTGCATTTAGTACCACATACAGCGCCCTAGTGCAAATATTCTGCCACCAAGCTCAGTTTCACATTTTAAATGTTGGCACATGATTTAATTCAGTTTAACCAACTGTTGATAGTTGAGGCTATAACTTCTATATCCCTGAACAACTGAAAATCAGTCATTTCCTTGGAGAAGGGCAAAGGAATGGGGGAACATCCAAACTCATTATTTCATGTCATGGAAAGAATGCCCTTCCTTGTTGAAAACCTAAAAATTAAATTAGTTCTCATTATGTTCAATTAGTCCCTGCCTTATTATGAGTTCCGGACATTGAAGGGGCATGTGGCCAATGGATTCAACTCTGGGGATTCCTAAGTGGAACATGCCCTTCCCTCAGGAAACATGACACAATCACAATATAATCGATTTGTTTCTTGAAAAATGTCCATCAGAGAACTTGGGACAGGTGGACATGAGAAATTTTGGTCTCTCTCTAAAGAGATAGGGACGTTCTACATATCTTCCCAGAAAATTAACAAAAGCCTCATTCAAACTTCAAATTTCTTGCATTCTTCCTTTCAAAGGAAGGAAATACTACTATGCATAAAACTTAACCTTAGTGGCTCCCTCTATTGGGGAAAAAAAAATCCCATATGGATCTCATTGGTCAAATGATTTCTTTCCCTGAGAGCGATGACATTCACATGCAGAGCCCACAGAGGAACAGAGACGGCTCAGCGGAGGGTATTCTCCCTTCAGAGGGTACTCCCCCAGTTCAGTAACCAGCATCCGGGGAGAATGGGACTATATCGTGGTGGGGAGGGAGCACGGGTAGTGTGGGGTACACGCGCACGTGCTATCTTTAGCTCCTGGGTGATGGCAGCACATCTTTTCTGTTGGTGAACCCTTTCCTTGTGCCTGAGGTGAAGCACTGGGATTGAAGCATGGTAATGACTCTCCTTTTTTATTCTTTCCAGTAGGTGATGTGCAGATTTCATGCTACCACATACTGTGCAGCCTCTACTCCCTTGGAACTGGGAAGAATATCTATGTTGAAAGGTAATTAGTGAACAAAAGAGGCTTACACATGCAAGGCTTAGAAAAATGTTGCTTACAGCCTTTCATCACTTCACAACATATTTTCAGTACAGCAAAATCAAAATGCTCACTGAAACGGGATGGTGATTTTGAGACTCGGTCATTAAATGTTTATGGCAATATTAAGATGTAGTGAGGCTGTTGAGATTTATGACTCCTGTGGAGCTATGTTAAAAAGAAAACCACAGGCCCAAACCAGCATTACTTGGGCCAGGCCAGGTCACCAAAACAGGGCTTAATACCTAACCTCATGGCAGTTTGTTTGTTTTTTTTAAGATTTTATTTATATTATATATTTGAGAGAGAGCATGAGAGTACGAGAAAGCAGGGGGAGGGGCAGAGGCAGAGGGAGAAGCAGACTCGCTGCTCAGCAGGGAGGCCCATGTGGGGCTCGAACCCAGGACCATGATCCTGGGATTATGACCTGAGCCAAAGACGGACACTTAACCCAGGTGCCCCCCTAATTGCAGTTTCACCTTCCTGCAGAAATCTAAATCTTAACTGGTAAGTCAGGAGTTTTCTAATAGGTACCAATGAGGTAATCTGTCACAATGGCCCTCTCTCTCCCCTAAAGGAAGATGAGGTCATCTGCAGGATAAGACCCCCAGCTCTTCCCCCTAAGGGAAAGCTACCTAGCCTGGAACAATCTTTTCTTTTTCTTCTGGGCTTATAACTTTGTTGCCCCACTCTTCTTCGTATAAAAACTTTCCATTTTGTACCATCTTCTCCACGCACCCCAGTACTTGCTAGATGGGATGTTGCCTGATTCATGAATCACTTAAAGACAATGAGATCTTCAGATTTACTCAGTTAAATTTTTGTTTTTTAACAGCTGGTAAATGTATGTGATTGGAGAAGCACTACTATATAGCCAAACTAGTGACCAAAAAACGTCGACAAAATGTCTGTTTCTTCATAATCACAGCTTCCAAATAGCTTCCAGAGTTCCTGTGGTTAAAGCTTGCAGAAAAGCTCAAGGGACATGAAGCCGTTACTTTAGTGTTTAATGAGTTTCTACGTGATACAACCCTGGACCTTTACCATTCTCGGCTGATTAGCTATAGTTTTAAGCAAGTGCACATTTTGGTAGCAGAGACGCAATTCAAAAATCTTGAATCTGAACAAGTGGATCCAATTCCCAAAGGAAGCAACTATTAACAATTTGGTGTATGTCATTCCAGATATTTTCTATACATGTACATTCGTATACATGTGGGATCATAATATCCACATTGTTTTGCAACTTTGTCCTACTGGATGAAGTTAAAAACTGAATTCCTTTATCATTCAACTCCAAATTTTAGATTTATTATTTAGAGAAAATAATCATTGCCTTTCTACTTTAAAAAGGTAAGCAAGTTTAGTACACTTGTATTCCTTTCTACCTTTCCTTTTTTGCTATATAATTTCTTAAAACAGTGGCGCCTGGGTGGCTCAGTCAGTTAAGCATCCAACTATTGATTTCGCCTTAGGTCATGATCTCAGAGTTGTGGGGTTCAGCCCTGCCTGCACTGGGCTTTGCACTGGGCATGGAGCCTGCTTCAGACTCTCTCTCCCTCTCTCTCTGCCCTTTCGCCCCAGTCCCCCCCCCAGTCATATACACTGATGCATGTGTGTGCACTCTCTCTCTCTCTAAAATAATAATAATTATTATAACATTTACATTTTATTCTCAGACTAATATTTCCCGAGCTGTTTACCTTAGTTTGTATTAGTAATGATTCACCAAATAGCCAATCCTTTATTTCCAGAGATTCCTACACTCTGACGTTAGCCCAGAAAGTATGTTTCAGTTTCAGTGTCCCCACTTGACTAAGACCATACTTTGTGGCTTGATGTTATCACACATTTTCTCATTTCAGCAAAGATCCCAATATTTTTCTAATTTTTTCTCCATTTCTTGTGTGCGTTAAGGAGGAACTTCAGTCAAATGCACCATTTCTCTGCCACCTTTTGCTAAAGTTTCCTTGGCTAATGAATATCTGCAGGATTGTAAGAGAACCACTGAGTATTTGGTTTCCAGCTACAGCTTGTGTGTGCGTTGTGGAGGGAGAGCTTCCAGACACCTCAGTGATAGGGTTGAGGGTAAAGAGAAGAAAACCTTTGAAAGAGAACAGAGACCTTTCTTTTGGAATATATTCTGGTTGAGACAACACTGAGGTCAGTGACAAGTAGAGTTTTCAACAAACTTTCAGCAAAGGGTAAAAGCTCTTTCGCATTTAACCACAGAGAATACTTGCCTTCTTTGATGTGAAGATACTTTAATCATAGCATTTGAGGTTGGTCAAGAAGCAAAACTTGGAAATTGATTTAAGCATCGAAACTTTATTTCACATGAAAATTGTGTTTTTCCCCTTCACACTTTAGGGGTACTTATTCCTTCCTACCCTGCCCCCTTTGACCAATTGCTTCTGCCCAAACATTGCCCACCTTCCCTAAACCTCTGAGGTGACTTGTACAGCTGATCTAGAGCTGTGGCCTGCCTCCACTTTCTGCCCCTCTGCTATATATTACTTCCACTCCTTAGCATCCTTTGGAACATACGTGAAGGAACTCTCAAAATTGCAAAGCACCAGATATGTGCAAGACATACTTATTATTACTGTGATGCCTTCCTCTGTCTGGATCCCTAACAATAGACATTTGAGAAGCTAAATCTGGATCCATGGAAATAAAATCGAGAGAGGGACAAGGAGAGCCTGCAACTTATCAAATTAGAAAGTAACAAAAATTGAAATACAAATCTCACCCTCTTCAATCTGTCACCACTGACCAAGTTTTACTATGTGAAATATACCGTATGTACTAGGCAGTAAGAACTGAAGGAGGAAAAGAGAGTTCCATATCCTGTGAACAGACTCTTCAAGTAGACCCTTTGGTTGCTTGAGAGGTTTCAGTGGCCCTTGTTCTGCTCCGTCCATACTGCCCCCTGGGGAAGGGCTAATGACCAGAGAAGCATCCTAACAGCAGGCCTTTGCTCAGTCCCTCTAGGGCGCTGGGGGCCAAGGTCATTGGCAGGCTTCTGGGTTTTACTTTTACAGAATTTTCACAGAGAAACCAGGAGAACTGTTGCTTATCAGTGTTGGCGGAAGGCTAATTAGCATCATTGTGCGCCCTGGACTAGAAAATGTCCTGCTGTGAGCTTGTTGAGACTCAGACTTGTCAGTAATTAATATCAGAGAGCACCGCGAGTGCATGTCCCTGAGGCAGCGCAACACTGGGAAAGCTGGCTTTTGCCCCCACAGTTTGCCTTCGCATCAGACTAACTTTCTAGAAATCCACCTCTGTGAGATCAGGACTTTAATTTGATGAGAGAAAGAGAAAACAGAAGAAGAATGGGTCCAGTTATCACCAAGGCAACTCAGGCCCTGCTATTTCCAAGGCTCATCTTGCTGGGCCAAGTAGAGTTCGCACTCAGATTTGACCTTACCCCCTTGTCATCGTGATTTTCACCCAGATTTTCTTTGATGTGTGCTCTCCCTATGCATCTTTCACCCTCACGGCTTAGCTCCTTCTTTCCTCCTCCCAGAAAGGCAAGACTGAGGAAATAGGATCACTCTTCAGTGGTCCCTGTGGTTGGTTCAACAGTGAGGCTTGCTCAGGAGGGAGATCGTGGTGCTGAAGGGCCCCACAGAGAACCCCGAGTCTCACTCCCTTGCCTTCCAGTGGGGGGTGCAGCCTGCTGCTGGAGCCGGCCAGCTGAACACACAGGTCACGAAGGACCTGCTCTGTCTGAGGGCCGCTGCTTGCCCCCAGAGAAGACCCAGATGGGGGACTCTCACAGTTCACCTCCAGCGCAAGGATAAGGCTGTGCCATCACCTAAGAAGTGATTGCTTGCTTGCTGGAGGCTGATTTCAAAGTTCTCTCTTCAAACACTTCACAGCTAAGCTGTCAACTAGTCCCCTAAAAAGCTCAGCCTAAGAAGATAGAAGATGAGGATTAAAACCACATATATTAATTGTCCTTTCAATCAATCAAAAGGTGACTTTTTTCATAAGTTTGGTAACGTGACAAGAGATGGGGACGGGGGACAGATTCCAAGACAGCTTTCTACTCATTCACTCACCCACCCTCCCCGCTCTGGTCCAGCAGATTCCTCGTGCCTCTCAGCAGTTCATAGACCCTTGCAGCTTCTGATTCTACCCCAGATAGCCATACCAAGTTGTTTTTTCAGGACCAATTAAGATCATATTTTAAAAGCCAATTCAAGTATGTCTCTTTCTGTGCTATAATGAAGTTGCACGTTGATCCTAACTCTTATAATTAGACCATAAATATGTTATTTTATCGCATTGCTTCAGGGTTCTAAGGAGAAAGCTTTTTGCTCTCTGGGAGACAAAGGCTAATTTTCAGACTCTGGCTTACTCCTCAGGAGGCTGTGGGTCCCCTAGCCACCCCTCACCCCGTAGTAAATGTTTGTTATACACATCCAGAAACCGTACACTTTTGACATTCTGGCTTCTTGGTGCTTTTGGAATTGTTGGCTGTTATCACAGTGAAGGGCAGTCAACACAGCTTTCAGTTCAGGTATTGGTGGGGATCTGAAGGGAACCGTGAGGGCTGAATGCCCTTCTGTTTTCACAGAACTGCAGTAGGCCTGTAAGCATTTGCTCCTGGCTCCAAGTGCGCCCTCTCTAGCTGGCAGTTTTCCCCCACGGTGGTTCCATAACATCCCCCAAGATGCAGCCTGACACCCTCGGCTCCCAGAGACTGTGCTAGTGGGCTTCATGTACACAGCATCAGCAGTCATTCTGATTGGTCAGACACAAAGGAAGGTAAACGAGATATGTTTGAACACTGTAAGCCCCATCCATTTCTTAATTATAGACCTATCGTCCGCATTTTCCACTAATTATCTTGGTATTGTGGTCTAACAAAGGACTCATAGTATTAGTTTGAAGACATTTTCCTCCTTATTTGGGAACGGACCTGTGTCTGTGTAACTCACCTAACAAGCATGTAGTCTGACAGTGATTGAATGCCAGTAATTGACAGAAAGAAGATACCGATGATGGAAAATGGATGGCCGTGGTCTCTCATTCATCAGAAAGCAACAGATGTCAATGCCCATCCAGGGCCCTTCCAGCAAGCGCTGTCACTGTATGACTCACTAGCTGAAAGGACCTGCTGAGCTGGCCGGGCCGGTACAACTCTAAGGCTAAGCCCAGGTCCAGGACGGGGAGGCACCATCTCAGTACCAGCTCTGCTCTGACCAACCCACGCCTGGTTCCCATTACTTATATTTGCTGATTTGGTTAGTAGGCAAGCGAGCAAAAAATTCTTCCAGTTGGAGAACTAGAAATCTAAACAAGGAATCCTAAGCATTTTTTTTCCTGTTTGGTTGTTCATTTCCCAGGAAGACCTGAGACCCAGAGCTACTCAAATATTTGTGTAGAATATTTGTGAGAAGTAACAGGTGTTAGAGGTCCTTCCTGCAAATCAAGCAATGTGATTTTAGGGCGTGTTGTTTCTCTTGCAAGGCAGGTCTTTTATTTTGTGCCTTATTGGTGCCTTGGGCCCATTATCTCCTCTTCGTACTGACCGACACCAACTCCATCCAAAGCAGGGAATAGACACAGATTACACAGATTTCAGAACATTTTGAGAACGGAGAGGGGATCAAATTCAGTTTGGATGACAGCAAAACTTCTCAGAAATGCTGGGAGAGAATAACAGAGCTACAAAGTATATTACTATATTGCCTTAACCAGGTTTAAAAACCAGGGTCCATGGGGTAAGACCATTGTGTACCATCGGTCAGTGTCCAGAGGAAGATGGGGGTGGGAGAAGTGCTTGTAAACTTGCTGAGCCCAGGATCCCGGGATGTCCAGTAGAGTAATCCATGGGGAGATGGCCTGAGACATCTCGGGGAAGAGGCTCGGCCCACCAAGCATGGGGCCAGCATGTGGTGGCACCACTTCTAAATGGACTTGTTTGTTTCAGGCAACGTCCTGCTCTTGGCGAATGTCTGGCCTCACTGGCAGCTGCCATCCCAGTGGCATTCCTGGAGCCCACCCTGAACCGCTACAATCCGCTCTCTGTCTTCAACACCAAAACCGCCAGAGAGAGGTCTAGTGAGTATCTCCCCTCAAAGGCCATCAACCCACGTGTTGAGAGGAGAGCAGCCAGGAAGGAAGGCCACCCCGGCAGGGAACAGCAGCCTTGCAGCACTTTTGGTTTATATAGTCTGAGAGGGGCTGGGAGGTCAAAGCTAGGTCCATGTTGTATGTCTCCATTTTACTGGAAAAATGGACACAGGCAAGTTCTTTGTTATCACTGGACTTTGTCTTCCTCTTCTGTACAATGAGACAGTGTGGTTGATTTCGAAATCCCTTCCATCCTAAAGCCTTAGGCTCTCTAGTCTGCCCTGGGCCTCAAGTCTCCTTCTGCATGTGGAGACAAGACTTCTTTATTAGTTCCTCTCCAGAGTGTCATCAGAAGGGGCACATGTACCCTAGTAACCTAATTTTACTTTCCAAATCCAGGGAGTGGCTGTGTTTTCAAGGATGATGGCCATATGCCATCTATCATTTTAAAAAAATAAAACAGAAAAACACCAACCTCTTATACTGTTGGTGGGAATGCAAACTGGTACAGCCACTCTGGAGTGGCTGTTGGAGGTTCCTCAAGACATTAAAAATAGAGCTTTGCTGTGACCCAGCAACTGCACTAGTAGGTATTTACCCCAAAGATACAGATGTAGTGAAAAGAAGGGCACATGCACCCTGATGTTCATAGCAGCAATGTCCACAATAGCCAAACTGTGGAAAGAACCAAGATGCCCTTCAACAGACAAATGGATTAAGAAGATGTGGTCCATATACACAGTGGAATATCACTCAGCCATCAGAAAGGATGCATACCCACCATTTACATCGATGTAGGTGGAACTGCAGGTTATTATGCTAAGTGAAATAAGTTAATCAGAGAAAGACAATTATCCTATGGTTTCACTCATACATGAAATATAAGAAATAGCACAGAGGACCGTAGGTGAAGGGAGGGAAAACTGAATGGGAAGAAATCAGAGAGGAAGACAAACCATGAAAGACTCTGGACTTTGGGAAACAAACTGAGGGTTCCAGAAGGGAGGGGGTGGGGGATGGGGTAACTGGGTGATGGACATTCAAGAGGGCACGTGATGTGATGAGCACTGGAGTGTTATACACAACTAGTGAATCATTGAACACAACATCAAAAATTAATGATGTACTGTATGTTGGCTAATTGAATTTAAATTTAAAAGAAGGAAAAAAGAAAACCACCAGGAGGGGTTTAAATTAAACAAGAAAGAAGTTAACAGGGGTGTTGACACACTAAGTTCTAGAACAGCAGTAGGCAAACTGTGGCTATGGGCCTAATCTGGGCTGCTGTTTTGTAATAGTGTTTTTGTAAATAGTGTTTTATTGGAATATGGTCTCACCTACTCATTTACATGTTTGTGGCTGCTTTGGCACTATATAGGGGAGGAAAAGTAATTTTCTCTCTACTCTTAATTGTTCTTGGCTGAGACCCCCCCCTACAAAACAGATTAATACGAGAAAAAATTGTAATTATATACACCTTAGTACTTATAGGAGCCCACAAAGATACCAGCAGCCAGGGAATTGAGACTTATAGACCATTCAGAACTAAGGAAAGGGATAAGGGTCTGGGGATTCAAAAGAAGGAAGGCAATTCATGGAAAGGGGAGACGTGGAAACATTTGGTAAATGTTTGCCCTGCCCTGCAGATGAGTCTCTCAGATGAAAAAGTGATCTCTGGTAAATAGCTCACTTCCTGGTACAGGCCCCCTTTCTAATGTAAATTTCCTTTATAAATTTAGATTTGTCTTACACAAGGGTAACTTCCACTCTTTTTTCAGAGCTTCTCCCGTATTTGTAGTTTCTTAAAAATAATCAGCCCCAAATAATCCTTGTGCCAAAGAGGCATGTTTTCAAGTGGCATTTGTGCTCTGATTCAACCTCAGGGGCAGAGTTGAGTCATGGTGGCAAAGACTGTCTCGGGCCTGTGTCCATTTACTATCTGGCCCTTTACAGAAAAAGTTTTCTGGAATACTCTAGAACTGAATCCAAGGCAGCTTATACATCTGCTCCCTGGGAGATGGAAGTAAGAGTCCCTCCTATGTGGATGAATTGTGATCCTACTGGAAGTCAGTGGAATGGAACAGAGGGGCTTCAAACAGGGAGTGTGAATCATGCTTGGACTCCAACTAGAAAGAACCACAATGATTTGATGTAACCTGAAGCAGAAATTACTACACCATGAGACTAATCAATATTAAGAAAAAACTGTACTAAACCATTTCGAACCAGAACCTGTTCTATTCAGAACTAGTATTCTCTAAAAATATTGATAGACTGCAACAGTAGGTGACTAGATTGTGTGGCAATTCCATTCAGTTCAAGCCTCCTTTTCAACTGTCTTGAGATCCTGACAGAGTTCGAAGAGCTAGAACTCTCTATTCATGGCACACTCCTCTGTCACCCTCTTCTCTCCATGTAAGAATGCAGAACACTAGGCCACACAGCGGCTTTATTCCCACTTGCTTCTCATTATTTCAGATAAAGAAGCACGTTGCCCTCAGAAATGCTGACCATGACAATTTAGACAAGGCCATTTAATGAAGTTCTGGTCCCGAGCTCGAATAAATACAGTGGAGACTAGTGTTCTCAAAGTTAGTCAGGAAGGAGACGTTGCCCAGATGCTTCAGCTTGCCACAGTCTCCTGTGACTTCTCTAAGTTAACTTCCCACCCCTCACCTCACCTCATCCTTTCTCCCCTTTCTTGGACTAGCAAAAATATATCTCTGACCTTGTTTTTCTCCGCCCTTTCCTGATACTGAATGAGTCGCATCTTGCAGCTCACACAGGACTGAGCAACTGAGCAGGCTCTGGTTGAGAAAGGGCCGTGACATCCATAGACATAGGCCAGCCCAAGTGTTGCTGCACAGCTCCAAAGGGACATGGGCCCAGTCATGACAGCACTAGATATTTATCCATTTTTTCTGCCCCAGCTGTGATTGAGGAAATCGTGTGTCTCTGTTTGACCAGTGTGTAGAGCTGTGGCTTGGGTTTGGACCTCTTCTGCTCTTGAGCTCAGAGATGTACAGTAGCAAGCAAAATGAGGACTTGACAAAGATGGGGGAAACCCTAGATGAGCTTTGTGAAGGAAGGGCTTGACTCTGTCCCAGGGTTCTTCTCAAGGGCTATTGGAAATATGTTCCTTCTTACTTTATATACTTAGCCTTTATTTAACAAGACATATCCATAAATGAAAAATAAATATCAATCACTGCATGCTCCACAGGGAAGGAAAGAGAGAAGAATGTGATTAGAGATGACACAGTTTTTCATCCATCAGTGACACACTGTGGGGTGTGCCCAAGTCCCCTGAGCCTATGGTTTCCATCGTTCAGTTAATCAACAGAGGGAGCGCTGACCATGTGTGGGGCTCTTGAACAGTAGAGTGTACGTGAATATGTATTCTGAGTTAATCAGGTTTGCCTGGAGCCAGAGGCTGACTGATGGCTTAATGGACTCTAAGACTCATTCATTACACAAAGTGAGTGGCCTGAGGGACCAAGGTGGGGGACGGGTATATAGGGTGACAAATGATGTGACCCTTTGGTTTAGAAATATAATATGAGCTGACGTATCGAGGCTTCAGTCAATTGGACACCTTTATTAATTGACAGTTGGTGTTTTGCCAGCAGTCACTCATATTAGTAACTCTTCTATAAGGCCCTGGAGCATTTTCTGATTCATCCAGAAATTACGAAGATATGCCTAGAAAAGGCTTAATACTGGTACCCTCCAGGTATTCAAAATTAGATAAACCTTTGGTTATGCGTGGCCAAGGTCTGTTAATCAGATTATTAAACAAGTCACCAGCCAGCTTATTCCCAGACCCTTATTGACTAGCTCTCCAGAGAGAGCAGGAGGTCCAGTTCCCGTGTCAGCTGTCTGCCTACACAGAGAGGTGGTATTTTCTGATGCTTCTTCTTGGGGGAGGGCTGCTTGGTGAAGAAAATTGGACTTGAGAACCTTACTCAGTTCTCAAACTCTAGCATGCATCAGAATCATGCAGAAGGGTTATGAAGACAAAGATTGCTGAGTCCCTACCCAGTTAGAGTTTCTAACTTAACCAAAGCTGGATTCGGGTCCTCATGAGTTTCCAAGGTGATGCTGCCATTGCTGGTGGGAGGACTGCACTTTGGGAAACACTGATGTAGAAGATGAAAGGACAGTGTGTTCAAATAATAACCCCAACAGTCTTGTGTCGTATTCTAATAGGACCCACCTGAGGCTGTGTTTCAGGTACATAACCCAGCAGCCTTCATCCTGGCATTTGAAGTATAAAACACCATCTGAATCACAAATGTTTCTTTCACTCAAGGACCGATTACATATAAATAATTTTTAAAGGTCATTACAATGATTTCAGTGCAGCACCCGGAAGCAACTCTTTTCTTAGGTAGGGGAGAAAAGTGTCCGTGGTGATGTATTGTCTGTGTGACATTTAAACACACACACACACACCCCTGAGCTGCCTTATTGATAATTTGAGACCAAACAGTTGTGAACTTCATTCAGCTGCATCCATGGCCGTTGGCACTGTTCTGTGTGTCTAGTTTCAAGACAGAAGCCTTGACTTCTCTGTCTAAAACTCCTTGTACGTGTAAAATGGTTTTGTTTGGGAGGCTCCTGCAGATCCCCACATTGACGTCACCCCTGGTGGTTCTGCTGCAAGGTACAGGCCTTACATTCTGTGCACGGGACCAGCAGCGTTGGGAGTAAACCGCGTCTGACCCATTGAATTCCCTTCTCCTGTAAATCAGAGGAGCATCACATTCTTTGGCTTTCATGCTACTAATCCTTTGAATTGCCTGGATTTTTTTTTAAGATTTACTTATTTATTAGAGCGTACCAGCACAAGGGGGTGGGGCAGAGGGAGAGAGAATCTTCAAGCAGACCCCCCAGTGAGGGCAGAGCCTGCCATGGGGCTGGATCCCAGGACCCTGAGATCATGACCTGAGCCAAAATCGAGAGTTGGCCGCTTAACTGAGCTACCCAGGTGCCCTTTGAATTGTCTGGATTTTAAAGGACATTGGTCCCCTCGTGACTTCTACTTTAGCCACAGTGACAGCAGCAGAACAGCATGGCCAGGCAAAGAGCGTTCGGGCCGCATGGGGCCTGCCCCGTAGCAGGGAGGCTCCTGCGTGTCCTTTGCTTTGCACGTGCCATCCAACACACCTGCTTGTTTTAGCCACAGACCCGTAGTCTCCAAGCCAGCCAGCCTGCCTTGCTCCGCGTCTCTGCTCCAGGAAGTTCAGTCTAGGGAGAAACCAAAACAGTTCCTTTCAACTGACCAGTATTCCTAAAGGCCACAGAGTTTGCAGTGACCTCTCTTATTCGTTAACCCTTCAATGCCTACATACCTAAAATCTAGAGTAGGGAGAATTCCAGCCCACGGTAACCCCAGGGGCAAAGGGCCTATAGGTAAAATCCAGTTCACAAAAGATAACATTTTATCTGAAGTCTTTTGCTTTGTCCTTAGAAATTTGTGAGAACTTTACATTTTTCTCCAAATATCAAAAATATTTTCCTCAAGTCGTCTAGTGGAAGTGATGTTCCAGAAAACTGTTCCATATTTGCCTATGGCTTCTCAGATTCCCTAGCCCCCTGCTTCGGTCCCAGTGTGAAAAGCTTGGCCTGTGGGTGGGGTCTGTCTGCCTCTGATCGGTGTCCTGGGTCCGGGTGGACCCGACCCAGGCAGGTGGGGGCAGGGGACCAGGGGTTAGAGGAGACAGAGCTCTGGGCCTGTGCTTCTTTCAGAGCCCTTGATATCTTCTTACCCATCAGGAACCTTGAGATGCTGCTGGTGTCTCCTCCTATCTTGTCCTGTCCTTTCACTTAAGTAGAACAGGACGGGTAGCCCCTGGCTCCCGTTTGCCATTCTTTTATCCGACGGCCTTCCTTGGTTTCACATTGAACATCTGTCACTGCGTTGACCTGTCTGTCCGTGTCCAGCGAAGTGACCGTAGTCTTCAGTGTGAGGAAAAGGTGGGGTTTACTCTTCCTTGCACAGAAGCCTTCACAAACAAAAAGGTTTAAGTGCATGACTGGAGGTCTTGGCACCAGTCACCTCATACGTAACTTCTGTGGTAAATGCAGACATTAACGCAAGTGTAATTTTTTTCCCCCAAAATCTCAATCAGATGGAAAGTAATGTTGTCTCTGGTCTGGCTAAAGGAATATTTGATGAGAGGGGTTTCTTTTCTTTTTCCAAACAGTACAGAGATCCAGGTGACTGAACTACAAGGTTTCATGTAAACAGAGTGTTTGCTTTTCTCCACCTAGTATCACTTTTTCTGCTATGCATGTGATAAGGCAGAGAGGGAGAAGCCAAGAGACAGGCTGCATCTCAGGGAAGTCTTAGGAAATGTCCCTCAGCTGTCTCTGTTATGCTCCTTTGGCTCTAAGTTGAAGTGTTTTAACCCGAGTGTGGCTTCTGGGAAGCCAACCCAGCCTCTGGAAGCTGTCGTCTTTACACAGACACCTGGAGGACAGAAGGTCCCCCACATCCAGTGCTCACTCATCTGAGGCTCGAGTGTGGCTGCTTAATGTCTAAAAGACCAAAGGAAGGGTGGGATGGACAGAATGGGTTGCATTATTTGTGCTTTTGAATTCCTGTGCCTGTGTTCTCCCCATACCCCCTTGGTCAGTTCTGGGCATGCCGGACACAGTGGAAGAGATGTGTCCTGACATCCCGCAGCTGGAAGGCCTGATGAAGGAGATCAGCGACCTGGCTGAGTCAGGCGCCCGGTACACGGAGATGCCCCACGTCATCGAGGTGGTCTTGCCCATGCTCTGCAACTACCTGTCCTACTGGTGGGAGCGGGGGCCTGAGCACCTGCCCCCCGGCACAGGACCCTGGTGCACCAAGGTCACCTCTGAACACCTCAGTGTCATCCTGGGAAACATTCTGAAAATCATCAACAACAACCTGGGCATCGACGAGGCGTCCTGGATGAAGCGCATAGCAGGTACCACGAATGCCTCTTCTCCACACACCTCCAACCCCCACCCAGGGCCAGGATGCCTGCGTTCTCTCTTCGTCTCTCAGTCCATCTCTAAACTAGTCTCCCTCCCCCTCTTAGTTAGTTCCCAGTAAAAAGTTATCCCCCCGGAGGGCCTCCGGGAGCAAGTGCTCCTGTCTACTCCCCAACAGAGCCAGGTCCCTCCCATCTCTGGAGAGCCCTTCTCCATACACTCTCCCCGACTCAGATGTTTATTGCTTTATTCGCTTTTGATACTGAAGTGTCCCATTTGCTCTTTCCGTAATATTTGTCCATAATTTTCCCATGTGTTCCGTACACGTATTAAACTCCCTCCCCATCTGGGCTGTCCTGGAAGGTGCTAGCATTCGTATTTCATGTTATACTTTCTAACACACTCCGTAAGTAGGTTCACAACAGCATCATTTGGGGGTTTTTGGTTTTTCATTTCGGTATTCCTCTAGAACTCCTTGCATGGAGTAGACTCTTAATGAGTTTTGTTACCTGATTTTCTATTCCTGAGCAACCACACACACACACACACACACACGCAAAGACTTGGAATAACCAACCATACTTCCCACCATCAGGAAATCATGAACATTTAGTGTCTTCTGTGACAGAGTGGAGTCTGAGGGGACAGAAGACAAGGCTTTTGATGGACCCACAGTGTGTAGACAGCTCTGTGGTAGCTGTTTCACCCATGCCACCCCCTGGACCAGGAAACACAGGGGCGAGGCCAATGGGAGCTATTAGCCCAACCCTAGATACTTATCTTCCTGGACACATGAGTAGGTGCTCCTCTGCAAGACCCGGGAAGAAAAGTTTCTGCCCCCTTCCTGTCTCTGAAGCGAACTGAGCTCAGACTGATAAATATTCTGGGTGCTCATAGCTACTAGATAGTGAACATACAAGTGAATAAAATCAATGTTCCCTTCTTACCTATTAGCCCGAGAATATTGCCAACCCCAGGACACTTAGTTGAGAAGCTCTACTTTGTAATTCATGAGGGATTCAGGGAAGGAAAGTGGACGTGTGGGCTCTCTCAGCTCCCTAGAGGGGCAGAGAAGACAGACGGCCTAGCACGAGGGGCACAGGGGGCAAGTGCACTCACCCTGTTATTCCACAGGGGTATCCAGGTCTCAGGGGGACACCTAATTGCTGGTACTGAAACAAAGTCGATTTTAAGTCGTAACCGCAACTCACCCACATAGCCGTTCTGATTCCAGGGCTGGAGCAGAAACACACCTCGGGGCAGGGCGAGTGGGAACCCTGAGCTCTCTCACTGAGTTTTGGCTTCTTGGTTAGTGCGTCTCGGCAGGTAGCTGCTTCCACCTCCTCCTTCTACAACAGACATTGCTGTGAGAGTTAAAAATAAGGCAGTGAAATTTAAAAGAAACAGTGCCGGATGTAGGCTCTTTCCAGCTGAAATGCCCCCAGCTAAAGAAACTTTGAAAAACACAAAACACAGAGCACATTGGCAGTGGCTCATGGCTCTTATCCATTTCACTTCACTTAATTTTTTTATAAGTACCCTAATTTTGGTCTTTATGATCAAGTGGACCAAGAGGATATTCTTCCATTTAAGAAGTAGAGTAAGGCATGTAGGCTTTCTCTTTCCCTTTAAGAGGGCCAGAATCCCAGTCCCAAGCCCCCCTGATTGCTCTTTGAGTTCTGGTGGCCACCCCAGCCTCTCTCTCGGTGGTTCCTTATAGCTGATGATGGCCTGTCTGTCATCCTCAGGGCCCAGAGGAGCCCCCAGGCAGTAGGGTGGCAGTTCTTAAGTGCTGGGATACCGCGAACTGTGGTGGGTTAGTGTATTTTTAACAGAGTTTTCTATACAATAACCAGAAACCACAGTCCTGAGTGCCTACTCTTGGCTCAGCCCAGTGCCGCTTATTAGGAGGGAAAAAGGCTCCATTCAGGGAATTTACAGTCTCGCTAGCGAGCCCAAACAAGATGAACGTCCTGAAACTAGGTGATGAGGAGCTAGGTGGTGTGGCCGTCGGCAGGCATGCGTGAGGAGTTCCGGGGGAGCAGGGCTCCCTGCAGCCTGGACAAGCAGAACAGGAGTGGGGGCCTTCTCCTGTGGCTCCCTGCCCCCCACTGTGGCTTTCCGAGCGGGAAATAAGCACGTAGGGGACAATTAAGGAAGGGAACAGGGCAGGGGCTGTCCTGAGTCCATGGAATGTCGCAGCCTCACCTTTCAGTATCCCTTCTTTCCTTTTTATCTACTGTCCTAATGTGTGAAATGAGGGGGAGGCCTTTTGTTTGCAAACACAGTGTACGCCCAGCCAATCATCAGCAAAGCCCGGCCGGACCTGCTGAAAAGCCACTTCATCCCAACTCTGGAGAAGCTGAAGAAAAAGGCTGTGAAGACTGTGCAGGAGGAGGAGCAGCTGAAAGCCGACACCAAAGGAGACACTCAGGAGGCGGAGCTCCTCATCCTGGACGAGTTTGCAGTCCTCTGCAGAGACCTCTACGCCTTCTACCCCATGCTGATCCGCTACGTGGACAACAACAGGTACGCAGGAGAGCTGGCCTAGCCTGTCCACAGGATGGAAAGATGGTGTTGGGTCGTTTATAGGCAAGGGAGGGAGGTCACAGCTGCCACCCATCAGCCATCCCTACTCCTCCGAAAAGAGTCCCTGGTGAAGGACCTGTGGGCAGCACTTTCCTTGGCCGGTTATTCTGCATGGTCAGTGCCATGGCCGTGTCTTCATCCTCACATGCCACCGTAGCTCAGAGGGAGTTGGTCAGACAGGGCCTGCCGTGACCCACTCCTTCCCCTCTCAGCAGAGTTCTGTCACATTTTCATTCAACAGAGATTACTGTTCATTCAACAGAGGCACTGCTCTAGGCATTGGGGGGGCAGGCGTGAACACAACAAAGATGTTTAGCCTAAGGGCTTTTATCATGGCAGGGAAGTGGGCACACGGACAAAAAAAAATAAGAACTTGAATACTTACTGATATACTTTCCTCAAGTAAGTAAATTATGCAAAGCGGGGTAAGGAGAATTAGGAGTGCCAGCGTGAGGTGGAGTCACAGGTTTAAATAGAACATTAACTGAGAAACAGTATTTGAGCAAAGACCTGACAGAGATGAGGTGGGGAACCATATGGGTCTGGGTAGGGTTATATTCCCAGAAAGAGGGGACATGAGGGGTCATCCCTGAGGAAAGAATATGTTGGGGTGTTCAGGGAATCATAAGGAGGCCAGTGTGGCCGGAGGAGAGTGAGGCGTAGGGAGAGTGGGAGGAGATGTCAGAAAAGCAACATGGGGCTGAGAGTGCAGGGCCTTGGAGGCCACTGGGGAGATTCTGGCTTTTATTCTCAGTGAGATGAGAATTTGGCAGAGGCTTTGAGCTACTCTGTGATGTGATCTGATTCACTTTTTTGGTTGAGATTTTATTTATTTGAGAGAGAAGGAACATGAGTGGGGGGAGGGGCAAAGGGGGAGAGGGAGAAGCAGACTTCGCGCTGAGCAGGGAACCGACCCCTCCCCCCACCGTGGGCTCAATCCCAGGACTCCGGGGTCATGATCTGAGTTACCCAGGAACCCCGATGTGATTCACTTTTTGAGTGCTGTGGTGAAGCATGGAGGCAAATAAGGGGGTGAGAAGGTTCACGGTGATCCCATCAAGAGCTGATGGGGATCCTTAGAGACAGCCAGCTGGTGATTCCCAGGGCCTGGGTGGGAGCAGGGTGACTAGGAAGCAACTGCTTAATAGGATGGGGGTTTCCTTTTAGGGCCCTTTGTTTTGGAAACTAGACCGTGACAGTGATTGCCCAAACTTGTGAATGTACTAAATGTCTCTAATGGCAAATTTTATATGTATTTTACCACAACAAAAAAGGAAAAAAAATGTCTGATGGCTGAGGCCAGGGTGGTTACAATGAAGGTTGACACAAGGTGTCAGATGCTGTGTCTGTCTGTAAGGTAGAGCCTTTAGGACTTCCAGATTGGGAATGAGAGAAGAAAGTCAATGATGATTCTGAACAAATGGAAGGATGGAGTTTCCAGCAGTCGAGTTGGGGAAGATTGTGGGTACAGACATCTTTTAGGGGAAGATCTGGAAATCACTTTTGAACATGTTAAACCTGGGTTTCCTATTCAATATAAAAATGAAAATGTTGAGTGGGCAATTGGAATATATGAGTCTAGAGTTCAGGAGAGTGTTCTCATGTAGACATGGGAATTTGGGAGTCAGTAACATATTGGAGAATCATGAGACCGGATGAGAGAAAGGATTGAGGGGAAGAGACAGGAGTTCCAAGGACTGAGTCCTTTTGCTCTCCAACATCAGGGGATCAGGCAGGAGAGGAGGAACCAGTGGCTGAGGCTGAGAAGGAACAAGCAGTGAGACGGGAGGAAACTGACAGAATTTTGTGTCCTGGGTACCAACTTCACAAAGTGTTGCCAAGAGGAAAGAATGATGAGTAAATGTTATTGGTAATCTTGACAAGAGCAGTTTCAATGCAGCAATGAGAGGGGAGCCTCTTTGCAGTGAGCTAGAAGAGAATGAGAGAAAAGGACTTGGAGACAGTAGTACAGACCTCTTGTGCAAGGAATTTTGCCACAAAGAGGAACAGAGAAATGGGTTGCTGGCTAGAGGTAGAAGTAAGCTCAAGAGTTTTCGGGATGGGAGACTTGTCAGCTCGTTTCTTTGGTACTGGGAGTGCTCTAGTTAGAGAAGCGGAAATTTATCATTGATGTAAGAGTGAGAGAGATCATTTCTAAAGGAATCTTCTCTGAGTAGGCAAAGGGTCAGCATTAGTGAAATAAGTCAAGCAGAGAAAGTCAATTATCATATGGTTTCACTCACTTGTGGAGCATAAGGAATAACATGGAGGACATTAGGAGAAGGAAAGGAAAAGTGAATTGGGGGAATTTGGAGGGGGAGACGAACCATGAAATACTGTGGACTCTGAGAAACAAACTGAGGGTTATGGAGGGGAGTGGGGGTGGGTGGGTATTAAGGAGGGCACTAATTGCATGGAGCACTGGGTGTGGTGCATAAACAGTGAATCTTGGATCACAGAAAAAAGAAAAAATAAAAATAAGATAGTTTATCTACAATAGCAAGCAGGAGGGCGGGGAGTTTGGGTGCTGATGCTGGTAGACACAAACACACACACACACACACACACACACACACACACACACACACACACACTGGGGGTCTATAGGAATCCTTTTCTGATTGCTTCTATTTTCTCAGTGCCATAGGAAGCAAGATCATCAGCTGAAGATGAGGATGGGGAGAAGGTGTGAAGTGGTAGCGGGGGACAGGGGGAGAGTGGCTGGGCCAGGACAGTGTCGTGTGGTAACTGGGCATCAACAAGGGCCCCACTTAAGATCTGTGGTCATGAACTGAAGGTGAAACCCATCACCAGGTTGTCTTCTCCAGCCCGGCCCAGGCCCAAAATAGGGAAAAAATTGGATTTAACCAAAATTGGGGTTTTTGCAAAGTGAGTATGACAAAAAAAAGTAGGTGAGGGTGTTGAGGGTGTGTGTCAGAGGGTAATTATAAAGACTGACTGTAGAATTTAAGCTGGATGTTGAGGATGGTGAGGGCATGGGGGTGGGGAGGCTAATATCTATGAACAGACAGAAGAATAGGATTGTTGGTCCTAGTGGGGAGCAAGGACCAAATAGGTATTTTTATTATACCACACCCTCTTAGATGTTGAAAGCCTCTAAATTTGGAAATGTTCAGTTTTAAAATACATCTTTTTCTTTAAGACTTTATTTATTTGACAGAGAGAGAGATTACAAGTAGGCAGAGAGGCAGACAGAGAGAGAGGGGGAAGCAGGCTCCCTGCTGAGCAGAAAGCCCGATATGGAACTCGATCTCAGGACCCTGAGATCATGACCTGAGCCGAAGGCAGGGGCTTTAACCCACTGAGCCACCCAGGTGCCCTTAAAATACATCTTGAAAGGACCTAGGAATATTTGGGGGAGCCTTGCTAACTTTTGAGTATGCCATTCTGTCATGGGCAGGAAATGGGTCTGGAGAAGCCTATTTTAGCATTTATTTTATAAGGCAAATTGTGTTTCCTATTTAAAACAATTGATTACTTTTATTATTTAGCGTTTGAAAATAGATACACATAGTATTTAATATAATCTCTTACTTGTCTGTGGGAGACTTTCCTCTCTCCAAAGAAACCCTGCTTTAAGGATCATGGTTTGCGTCATTTCTGATAACATAATTATATTAGCGGTTAGAGAGGGAATTCGTCAGAGTTTTAGGTAAAAACAAAAATGAAGGCAGAGTAAGGTTGCTCCTAGAATAGCTCTTTAATTGCATTTGTCACTATTGATGATCAAGACTCAAGATAGAGTGTGTTCTACTTACACAGTGTTTGACAGTTGCTAAAAATGGCAATGTCAGAGAGTCTTTGAGATCATCATTAATTCATTCATCCCCACGTTTCAACCCGCTCTTCCCTGAACACCAGAGAACGATATGGCCACCCAAACACAGTTTAGAAATACTTCCTTCTTATGTGTCTGCCTTTACCATTTTTGGGTACTTTCTTCACCAAAAGAATTGTTGACTTGGAAGTATGGGACTGTGGAGTTGGCAGGAAAAATAGGGGTCACCTCATCTTGCCTGTAACTGGACAAGTAAATACCCACTTCCTTTTTCCTGGCAGTGCATTTCTTACCTCTGGTTATCTACCGTGCTTCTAGATGACAGGTAGAGACTTGCAGGAGTCCATTCCATTCTAGTTTCAGTTCCAACGGTTCTGTCAGGAGTCAGCTCTGTGACTCCTGCCCATCAGCTCTGACTTTGCTCTTCAGAGCCTCACAAAACTGTTCCAGTCTCTCTTGTGGCAGCTCTTTAAATATAGAAGAGAGCCATCTTGTCCTGTCCTCCCCCATTCTTCCTCATCATGGTACACCTTTGTACTCCTTCAGCCCAGTCATGGCACCGTTTCAAGTTTCCTCGCCCTCTGGAACACTGTTCTGAACAGAAGCTCCCATCCAGCCCAAAGCTGACCCGGAATGAGCAAGACCTCCGGGTGTAGTGTGGTCAGAGCTGGGCAAATCCGCACCCTAACTCCTCGTGCTGGTGCTATGTGAGCGCAGGTTAAACAGATCTCTCTGCATGAGGCAACGGCTCTTCCGCCTCCTTTCTGGCAGTCACGAACACTCAGAACACAGAAATGAATGACTTTAAACTGTGTGATTGGGGGTGAAAACCCATGTCTCAAGCTGCTGAAGGGAATTGGAGTGAATCCTCTGCAGTGACTGCCTTGGACTGTGTCCTGGGCAGGAGGCTTAGGAACAAGGTTGAGATGAGCTCTTAGACAGCCTGACCACGACTGTAGTACGAATATGGCTTTCCTTTCTTTCAGAGCCTCGCAACTGGCTTTCCTTTCTTTGAAAATACAATCTCTCTTTACTCTTGTGATCATCCAAGATTTTATTCTTGCGTTTCTTGTTTTCTGTTAATATGCTCAGTGATTTCATTCACTTGTGTGGCTTCAACCATCACCCTCTGCAGATCATTACCTCTAAACCCAACCTTCTTCCCCACCTACAGCCTTGCATTTTCCAACTGCCTCTTGGCAGCATGCAGTGCAGATGATAAAAGAGACCCAGATATCAGTTTAGTACCTCCAAAAGGATCAAGTGGCCAGATATTGAGAGAGATCTGGATTCTGAGAGACTGGGAACAGGCAGGAGATGAGCCTGGTTGCAATGTGGGGGCAGATAGAAAAGAATATGGGCAAATAGGAGAGGTGAGGTCAGGATCTTCTATTCACCTGCAAATACCAGAGAGGTGCCGAGTTTGTGTGGCTGGGGAAACATATAATGAGATAGTCTTCATACACACCTACCACTCTGAAGCTGAAGAAGGAATCTCACTAGAAATAAAGGGTGAGATATGCCTCCTAGAAGAAGGGTATTGGGGGGAAAAAATGCATTAGTTGGAAACTGCATTCCTATGGAAGGCAAAGGTATCAGAATCTTCTTTGGTCTTCTGTGAGGGAATGTTGACCTCACCTGTTGTTTTCAGAGCTTCCGCTGCTCACACACCCTGTGGTTCTGCTTTGCCTTGGCTGGAGAGGTTGTGACCCCTCACCTCTTCCCACTCAGGGCACAGTGCAAACTTACAAAGCTCATCTAAACCAAAACACTAAGGATTGCACATCTGGCAGTTCTGAAAAAACTTTACACTTGATCCTGAAAAATCAATATGAACGAAAGAAAAAAGCATTACCAATCTCAAGCCTCAAGTTTGGATTGCATTTGGCTCCTAATAATGGATACCTGATTATAGTGGCTTAGAGAAATTAGAAGTTAAATCTCACGAAGTCCAAAGATACCCAATCCAGGGCCAGTATGGTTGTTCCTCATTAGAGAGCCTCATTCCTCTGTCTTTCCATCCTAAACACTGGCTGCCATCTTTGAAGTTACTTTATGGTGCAGTGTGCCAATTACAGTCTGAGCCATCATATTTTCATTCCAGGCAGGAAGCATGAAAGCAACAGGGGAAAGGCAAAGGGCATCTTCAGCTCTCTGACCCCTTTTTGGAGAGCTTTTCCAAAAGGTCCGTCCAGCAACTTCCGTTTCCATCTCATTGATCAGAACTTAGTTACATAGCTATGCCGAGGCTGGGTAATGTGCTCTTCAGCAGGCACAATGCCACCCTGAATAAAATGGGCTTTTGTTCCTAAGGAAGAAGAGGAGAATGCGTATGGGATAGACAAAGTAGTGTCTGCCATGCAAAGGAGAGGCTAGTTGAGGTAGAACTCAAGAAAGATTAGGTAAGAATGTCTGTGCGGCTGAAACTCAGGGCAATAAGGAAGTGAGGAGATGAGAGACGGGTCCAAAGGTGGTCTTGGCCTCATGAGTGTTCCCCTTTCCTCCTTAGCCTGGCGCTCTCTGTGAATGGGCAGCAGGTATAGGCTTCCCAGGGCAATTCGGTCTGGTGTCCCGAGGCTCAGGGAACTGGCTTTTGATTACTGTTACCCTGCATGCACCAAAGGACAGTGGGTTTTTCAGTGCATTCATGAGAACCAGAGTTTTCTTTAACCTAAGAATGATAGTAGATGATTTAACTTCTACCATGTTACTCTATGCAGATATTTGAAAATGGCAACTCATCCAGCCCTTTCAAAATGTAATTTGATTCAAATATGTAAGATACTTAGGGGCCAGACAACTTTTAGGAAATGACTGAATTCTACCGCAATTTAGCCTTTTTGCTGCCACTGTGAAATTTTTAACCTGGTCTGGTTTTAATTTAAAAAAAAAAAAGAAAAAGAAAGAAATGAGTACTGCTATTTATAGGGAATTTCTAAACCATTAAAACATTTAAAACAACAGTGAAAAATATATTGTCTTCCAAATTTCATTCACAAAATTGGCTTTGAGAGGAAAATGTGTGAGGCCTGAAGTGTTTTTAGGGCACTCCATATTTCAGAGGCTTGACAACGACAAGTGTCAATGACAAGATTAGATGTCATACTGACCGAGACTTTTCTGGTCTTGGTAGCCTCATGGATTAAAGGAGCTCTGTCCCAAAACAGTGTAACCTTAATCTCCTCATATGTTTAAAAAAGAAGAAAAAAAAACCTTTGACACATTTGAAATGTTATTTTCCAACATCTGTTTGCAAAGATAATCCTTGAATTCTTTGGTAAAACGGAAACAATTATTGTAGGTCCTTCAAAAATATGTACAATTAATGCCTACACACATGTAAGGAGTGCACCGATACTTAGTCTCTCTGAAGACTGCCTTCATGTGGGAATGTAGTTTTATCTGGATAAGTGTGCGCAGCTGATATTGGTATAATTTTTAGTGTGACTATTTTCATCATTACTGAATTTCCTGTGCATATTCATTTGCTTTCACCTCAGATCTAACTGGCTTAAAAGTCCCAATGCTGACTCTGACCAGCTCTTCCGCATGGTGGCAGAGGTCTTCATCCTGTGGTGTAAATCTCACGTAAGGAACCTGTGGGCCCTGAACATAAAGGTGGCTGTGAAAGGTACAGACCTCCAAAAACATTCTTATAATGTTGGCTTTCTTATTTCCTCCCACGTAGAACTTCAAGAGGGAAGAGCAGAATTTTGTGATTCAGAATGAAATTAATAATTTGGCATTTTTAACTGGAGACAGCAAAAGCAAGATGTCAAAAGTAAGTCCATTGAAATCAATTCCAAAGACTCTTTGATCTTGACCTAAGTTATGTATCTTGGATGTATGAAGGGATTAGCTCCATACTGCATTTAGGTCAAACCACGAAAACCAGCAGTCTCTAATGTTGGTTCTTTGAGAATGAGCCAGAAGAAACTCCTCTCAAATAAGCATGGTCATCACATTTTCTGAATAAATACCTGCTTGTATGTCAAAAAGTTTAAGTTTCAAGACTTGCCTAAGGCATTCGAGAGGTCTCCCAAACCAAAGCTGCTGTTAGTTGTTTTTATATAGAACTACTTCTGGTATAGTGAGCTGCCAAACTACACACGCCTGGAACCACCTTTCCATTAGCTATGATGAGATAACCTTGCTTTGAAGACTTCTTTAACACATGTTCTTACAGTAAGCTTGTTTTCCTCCTTTCTGGAACAACCAGTAGCCGTTTTACTTCAGTTGTGCTGACCTCTTAATGCCTTCTGTTTATTTTCCATGTGGGTTGCATTCAGAAACCCAAACGTTTGTCCATTCCCTGCAGGAAATGTTTAAAAGAGGACATATGGGATATCTGTCTGAGAAAAAGAGTGACTTACAGTGAGGAGTATAACAGGAATACAGGAGGGGGCTTGGCCCCCAAGCTCTTCTTCAGTTGGCTCTGCACAGGGAGGCTTTGCTCTTTGGATTGTAAAGAATTCTCAGACACATTCTTTCAGGTGCACATACATACATACAAGACTTACTTAGATGTGATGTTTTGTTACCAGCTGTTATGGCTTACTCTTGACTCTGTTCCCTTGAGAAGCATGCCTCAATGAGGGTAGACTGGATATGTCAAGTATGAGTGATGTATATATAATACCTGAGATGTGTATCTCTCTCATTGCTGGTACAGTGCTGCCTTTGAGGAACATGAAGGTGGAGTGTGCATGGGGACCCCTCAGAAGTGAAAATCAGTTCTGGAAAGGTGGCAGTCAATGGTTTTTAGCAAAGCCTTTGGCGCATCTTTCCAAATAACCATTTGAGATGAAGACCTGTCCATAGGAAGCCACAGACAAGGGGCTGGTATAACAACCAAAAATGAAAACTTCACCCAGAATTTCACCACGTGTGCCTAGCTCTTGTCAGCTGCCATCACTCTGGACTTTCCACCTCTTCTTTCAGCTGTGTTGACACTAACACTTCTTCCAGCATCCAAAAGTTGACTCTTAGAGTTTAGAATCTGCTATACACTGCTTCATAATGTTTGACATATAAAATGGTGCATGTACAAAGTAGATCAGAAGTATATATTCATATTCGAAGGAGTCTTTGTTGCAAAGGAATTTACCTTAAGGTAGACCCTTTTGTGCTTTAGATAATATTTAATTGATTTTCCAAAATTCATTTTCCATTCAACTTCTGGCAAACACATCTGCTCATGTGAGATACACAAAGATAGGATCTTTCAGACTCCTGATTCGTGGACATTTATCTTAAATTCCCTCTGAAGGGTCTTCTTACAGCCATCATTGGCTCTCCTTTCACTCCATCCACCTACAGAAAGTCAGTAAATCCCAGACAGACTTTATGCCATCTTCACCTTGGAGTAGAGCTGCTGGTTCTGCACTGAACCAGCTAGCACCCATTGTTACTGTCAGCGGATGGCAGCAAAGCAATGGAAATGACTCTACTATAATGATTTGCATCCCAGATGAGCAGAAATGGCAAAGGCATCTCAATGTCTCAGTGCACCAGAGATGATTGGTTACTTAGGGTCCTTAGGTTTACACTTGGAAAGAGATGAGGTGATAGAGGATGCCATTTCAGAACTAACCTACTAACAAACTAACTGGAAATTCTGTTCATTGACCTTGCTGAATGAGGAAAAGAGTATGTTTGTCTTGTCAGAGGAAGGTCATATTCAGAATCTGTGCATCTTCCTTGTTGGTCAGGTACGTCTATACGGGTAAATACTTTCATTTCATTCCCATTGACTTTGTATGCCAGATTTTTCCTGAGCTACATGAAAAAGGGTCAGTGTTACAGTATAGTAAATGTGAGGATGGGCCCCAGATGTTAAATAACATTTACCATGCCCCTTAGGGTAACAGGTACTCCTGTCTATCCTGTTGTCTCTGTTGAGACACAAAATGTAGTAGTAAATAGGACTAGAGACTGAAAGGAAGCTAAGTTCCACCCTTAGCCCAGCCACTGACTAAAGGTATGGATGGCCTTGCATTATTTGTTTAACTTCTCTGGGCCCCAATTTACCAATCTGTTGAATGGGCTTGAGCTTACTACCTGACTCCTCCCAGATCAACCAGGATGCTATGTTTAAAAGTCAGTTTTAAACTGCATCTCTAGGACAGAGAGAAATGCAGAACATTCTTTCAGATGGAGCCCCCTTTATCCTGCCTCCAGTAAACAGCAACTCGTAGCCATTTCTGGTATTCTTTGGAGGTAGAACTGCATATGAGAGAATGGGGAGGAGGTATTCTTACTCTCAGTTGAATCCCCATCGCCTTTTCCTCCCTGAAAGTAGATGCTTTCTCTACCCCTAATCTGAATGGTCAGCTGTGCTTGCTTTTGTCTCCGTTCCGGACTGAATCCGGGTGTTGTATAAATGAAGTTGGCCTCTGTGCATATGGCAGTTGTGCAAAGACCTGTGAATGCTGCATGCCTACTCATGGCTCCACACGCCATTGCAGGTGGGAAGGAGGCAGAAACAAAATATACGGTGGGCCACAGGATTTACACTCAATTAACTAAAGATCAGTGCAAAGATGCGTTATTTTCCTGGCAACGAAAGCAGGGTTTTCTGGAGAGCTCATTGTATATTTTTTTTATAGAACACCGGTTTGCAAATATATGTTAAGCTAAATGTAACCAAGCTGAGCAAGTGTTTGTTTTGTTTTGTTTTGAAACTTGTTTTGTTTTCTGGAAAAATGGCAGCAGCTTCCTCGGAGGGGAATGGTAAGTTAGAACATGTTTAGCCCAAGAAATGCCGGTCTCTTGACCAAGATGATGAGTAAAAACAGAATTATAAGGCAGGAAGTACTAGAGTGCCTCATTGTTGAAAGCCTCTCTATGCCAAGTGTATTGGAAAAGGATAGGGAAGAGCTTAGAGGCCATCTTCGAGATTTTCCAGGGAATTCATACTTCCATGTGGGAGTTTGCCCATCTGCTCCTGGTGCTCGCTCTCCTCTCTCTCATCCCCTCCACTGCCCATCATTTTCACTTCGTATTCCTTTTGCACTTGTGCAGCTCCCATGCTCTCCCCTCTTCTCGTCCCTACCTTTCCCCTTCTCCATCTGTCTCCACATTTCTATCTCCCTCACAGCCCCCTCCCCACCCCCTCTTACTCCTCTCTATCCTTCCCTCCCCCATCCTTCCCTCCTTTGCTTTCTCTCTCTCTGTTGCTTTCTCATTCTCAGACTGGCTTCTGGAAATTCACCTTTCCCCTAATATCTAATGTTGGGCTGACTTGTCTTTACTTCACTTCCCCTGTTAGTGGGGATGAGGACTTCACATGATGCAGGCTTGCCTGATTTTAGAAGCCCCTCCCTGGGCTGTCTCAGTACAACACATCACCCACCATGTGTCCTCTTCAAATTTCCTTTCCCTTAAGAGTCTGTGTTTTGTCCTTACATTCATACATAAAAACATCTCTTTGCTCATAAACAATTGGCGATAATGTGTGGGGAAACGGAAGGATTTTGAAGATCTAGGAATTTGTAAATTTCTCTTTGGAAAATAAAAAAATTTTGGAAAAAAAGCACTTCCAGCATTATCAGCATTAGGGAAATGCATTGAGTTAAGCAATCTTAGTGGTAGGTAAAGAAAACAAAATAGAACCTCTAGCATGAAAGGTTGTGACTAAAGATATATTTGAAGGTCACAGCACAAGAAGGGAGATGCCCCATCCTTTGGTCTGTGGGGCAATCCTGAATTACCTCGGATATTCCTAAAGCACTTCTTTTTAGCAAACCTCTTTTTTTGTGTAAGCACACACATTGCCCCTTAGCCCAGTTCTTTCTCTTCTCACCACCCCAGATCTCCTAGAGGTGATAATGTGGTAAGTGGGAAGAAAAAAGAAAATAAGGGTCTTTGGTTACATGACAGATTACTTATAGTCCACCCAGGTGAAAAATGAGAGGTGGGAGGGGAAAGGCTCTAGATCTAAAGGGTTTGTGTGTCAGGGAAGCTAGTCTTCCAGGTGACCTTGCCTTGAGGGTGTATTGCTTGGTTTGGGTGTAAGTCCTCTTGACCGAATTAACTTCCATCCTAACCTCCTGCTCACTCTTCATGCCATGCTCAACTGGCTTCCAGAGCTGTTGAATTTCTGTTGTGTTGGCTGAGAAATGGGGGCTGAGAAGCTATGACTAACATGTGCTACCTTATGCCTTGGACCCCTGCTTTTACTGACTAACTCTTCTCCTTGTTTCTTTTCTTTTGTCTTCCCACACAGGCCATGCAAGTAAAGGTACAGGTCAAATGCATGACGTGTCTTTTCTGTCCTAGTATTAGAGGTGCCAGGCTCTGGTCACCCTCTGCACTGTGATCACCATGGGGGTGGTACAGAATGGATCTTCCCACCTGGAGGTCCCCCAGGCCTGCTCCAGGGAAGACACCTGCCCGTCAAAGAGTGAATGTAGGCCTACCTACCCTTGGAAGGGGGAAGCCGGGGAAGCCAGCCAAGCCTCACCCTAACCGAGGTCTCCTTGCTATCTCTGTTCCCTTCCCCAGCTGCCCACTCTGCAGCCAGCACACTGACAGAGATAGGGACGCCGACAGGGTGTGAGAGCCCACGAGGCTCACTCCTCTGCTGTGCCATGCAGGGTCTGAATCCCATGCACCATCAGTGGGCCCAGTCCTTTCACACCATACATCTCTGCCTCTTATGCAAGGCTCCTGCGATTCAAAGTTTTCCAAGGACTAACCTTCAGGATTGGAAATCAGATAACCATGTGTTTCTACAAAAAATGTGCATATATGGTGGAATAAACCCTGGGACACTTTCCAGTGACCCATACAGATTACAACTTAGAAATATTTCTATTCATTGCTGTGTGTCTGCTGCCATTGTCACAAGCTCTCTGCCCTAAGCTCTGTGGCAGAGAAAGGGAGATGGGCAGGAACCCGGTCATTTGCAGCTCTTAGTTAGAAAAGGGAAATGAAGCCATGTCCAGGTAGGCTTGGGTCTGGGTGTTGACTCAGATGCTTACCTGCTGCGTGACCTTGGAAAAAGCACTTACCTCCCCTGAGCATCATGTTCTTATTTATAACTGCCTTATTTGTGGATCAGGGTTATTGGGAGGATTAGAAATGTTTTATTTTAGTAGGAGGCACATTGGAGTCACAGTACATATGCAGCATTTGTAATAGGAACAACTTGAGATTGGCCCAATAAAATAGAATAAGCAAGAAATTATTTGAATTGTGCATCAAATCTACATAGTTACATTTTGCATATTTACTCGATTATGTAGGGCATGTTACTATTCACCTTTTACATTTATATAGAGAGGATACCTCATAGTTTATACATACAAAATCGGGTGCTATCCTTTATAGATGATTTTCAAGAGTAATGGAGACTGTAAATGAGTTTCGCCTTAGGCACAACCTTTAGAATTCTATGCCTGATGGTAGAACAGGTAGAACAGGTAGAACAGGTAGATGATAAAGAACCTAGCAAGCACTCAGTAAATGAGAGAACTCTTCATGGTGTTTGTGTGAACCAGCTTTCACTTTCTGCTGTGTTCTAGAACACAAGAAGCTGCCTTCCATTAGCTTCATTTCTTACCCCCTGCTCATACTTCTCCCCACCCCCTCCCCCTGCTGTCCTGGGCCTGACCTGCTGTTTTGGAGCACCAGGCACAAGGTGCCCCGCAACCAGTAGAATTGTCTGGCAGCGTCTGGCCAGCCTGCGTTTTGCTGGCCAGGAGCTTCGCTGTGGTTGCTGTGATGTAACCTCCTGAAGGTACAGTCGCCGCAAGCTCGGTGAAAGAAATCAGATCCATTTCATGAGTGTCCCCAGGATGTCTTCCACACACACTTTTCACTGCGCTCTTCAGTGTAGAAAGGCCCACCTGTACGGACAGGGCCACAAGGAGGCAGTCTGCCTCCAAGGTGAGGCCGTTCCTTCCAGAATCACTGAGCCCCTGTTTATTTCAACCTCATCTCCTAGTCTGGAGGACAGGACCAGGAACGGAAGAAGACAAAGCGGAGGGGAGACTTGTATTCCATCCAGACCTCTCTCATCGTGGCCGCGCTCAAGAAAATGCTGCCCATTGGTTTGAATATGTGCACGCCAGGCGATCAGGAGCTAATCTCCCTGGCCAAGTCTCGTTACAGCTATGTAAGTCAGGCGTCTGCTCTGGCTGAGCAGTAATACAGGTGGTGGTGGTGGTTGCTCGGCATCTGAAGGGTTCACCCTCCTTCCGCAGGGCAGGGGGCTGATGAACAGAAACCACGGTGCTCACCAACAACACAGCCCCATCTTTAAAGCTTTAGAGCCCTTTGGACAAATCTGTCGTTTTTCTTCTTTTGTTCTTATAATAAAGATCCCAGCAAAACTGTCCATTTGCTGTCCGTCCCTCCCTGTGCCCTACTTTATATTTCCATAGTGACCTTGAGGAATAAAATTTAACATCTCTTTCCACAGAGGGACACAGATGAAGAGGTGAAGGAACATCTGCGGAATAACTTGCACCTGCAAGAGAAGGTGATATAGCAGGAAGAGAGAACTCACGCAGGCTTCCCTTTGGCTATAGGGTCCCATCCCTCCATTTAGTTCGCTAATGCTCTCTTTAATGTGTTCTAAAAACAGTTTCCAAGTATGGTGTTTAATTGGTAGGATTAGCTCTCCGCCTTCACTTTTCACTTCTGCTTGGGTGTATGGGGAAGAGTTTTTGCCCTTAATTTTTGTTCTTTCCTTTGCTGTTAGAGGATGCAAAGAGACATTTAATGAAGCATGCCTTCCCACCTACCAGTGTGTGAACATCCAGCCATAGCAGGGGGTTAGATTAGGTCTCAAATTTACTGACTGTGAGCCTTGTTAAACAATGAAATGGACACCTGGAGGAGTTTTAGCACATCCTGTTCTAGAGATTTAGAAACAAAGTAACTCCACTGGAGTTGGTGTAAACCAAAACAAACAAACAAACTTTGATTTTAAAGGCTATTTGAGGTTCCCCCCCCCCTCCTGTGAATCTGAATGACTCGTTCCTCAGTTACATTATGCCTTAAAATAGAAGATTAAGCTGATACAAACACCCACTTCTTTCCATCCCAAACATATGGGGGTAATGGGGAAAATATACCACCAAAAAAAGGCAGTCCAAAGAAATCCCAAGTGCCAGGATAAAGAAGACACTTTAAATCACAGGAATGAGGAGAAGTTGATGCGGCTGGGAAAACTCATAGAGCTTTCTGAACCAGATATGTATGTCAGAGGCTGGGGTATCTAAGAACCTTAAGAAGAGTGTGGGATCTAATTACCAATGCTGTGCATAGATGCGGAGCAAGAAATTTACATAAAATTAGCCTTAAACCAGTAAAACCTATAAATCTCCTGCAGAGACAAACATAAAACCACTTGGAGACTCTCCACCTCTTAGAATATGGTCTGACATGCCAATAAATAAAACTCCTAAAGCCAAAGTCATGCATAAAAAAAAAAGAAAGATCAGAAAATGCAACAAAGGAAGAATTTGAGCTTAAGGAACTGCAGAAAGCAATTTAAAAATTAGTGTGGTTGAAATACTTAAAGAGCTAAACATAGCAGTAATATCCATAAAGCAAGACTTGGACATTTTTTTTTAAGATTTTATTTTTTTAAGTAATCTTTATACCCAATGTGGGGATCAAACTCACAACCCCAAGATTGAGAGTCACGTGCTCCACCAACTGAGCCAGCCAGGTGCCCCTGGACATTTTTTTTTTTTTTAAGGAGAAGGGATATGGGATTAAAAAAAAAAAAGCCCCATAGTGATCACAAAAATTGAAAGTATTCACTAAAATTTAAAATCCAATTTATAGGTTAATAAAACAAGCTAGGCACAGCTGAAAAGAGAATTTATGAATTGGAAGATTGCTTTCAGGAAATTAGAAGTCAGTACAGAGAGAAAGGGATGGAAATATGGCATGAGTTAAGAGATGCAGGCTAGAACAAGAAGTTCCTATATAGATCTATAATGTGTCAATGAAGATAATAGAGAAAATGAGTAAGAAGCAATAATACAAGAGTCTCAGTTCCTCTGGAACCACGTGAGGAATAAAGGCTTTTTCTTTCTTTCTTTTTTTAATTTTATTTTTTTATTCTTTGCCCCAGGGGTACAGGTCTGTGAATCATCAGGCTTACATCTTTCACAGCATTCACCAAAGCACAAACCCTCCCCAATGTCCATAACCCATCCACCCTATCCCTACCCTCCCACCCCCCAGTAACCCTCAGTTTGTTTTGTGAGATTAGGAGTCTCATGCTTGGTCTCCTTCCCCATCCCATCTTGTTTCATTATTTTTCCCTCCCTACCCCCTACAACCCTCCACCCTGCCCCTCAAGTTCCTCATATCAGAGAGATCATATGATAATTGTCTTTCTCTGATTGACTTATTTTGCATCCAAATTGGCAAGGAAGGCTTTTTCAATACAAGATTGCTCACCTGGTGTGTGCTTTAATTTTCAGTCTGATGACCCAGCAGTAAAGTGGCAACTGAACCTCTACAAAGATGTTTTAAAGAGTGAAGAACCTTTCAATCCAGAAAAGACCGTAGAGCGTGTACAGAGAATTTCAGCAGCTGTCTTCCACCTGGAGCAGGTAAGGAGCATCTACCCTGAGGACTGAGGAAGCAAATCATCCTGGTTTTTGAATATTAAAGCTCCTCTCCACACTCCGCTTTTAGTTAGGAGTGTTCTCATAAGACCCAAAACAAGAAACATCCCAGCTCACCCCCATATGTCATCTTGGTGCCTCATGGTAGCAGACTTCTCGGTTCTTTACCTTCTAAGTTTTTTACAAATTTTTGCCATTAGATCAAATGACCCATTCAAATCTCCTACCCAGTTGCAAAGCTGCCCTTAGGCAATACACGTCCACAAGCAGATGGGAGAAGGAAGAAAACCTCAGACCTCCACAAACCCAATCATTTGCTGCTAGGTACATTTTGGTGACTAAAGTGGAGAAATCAGAATTCTTCCAGGATTGAGAAGTCTGGGCTGCAGGCAACTACATTCTGCCATTCAGTTAGTCTAGTGCACACCTACACATGTGATTTCTTCTCAGGTGGAACAGCCTTTGAGGTCCAAGAAGGCAGTCTGGCACAAACTGTTGTCAAAGCAGCGGAAACGGGCAGTGGTGGCCTGTTTCAGGATGGCCCCTCTCTACAACCTGCCCAGGCAAGTATTCTGTCCTTTTCTTCTGGCATGGGAGTCAGCGATGGGTATTAAGGTATCCTTCCACAGCTGTGCTGTCTTCTGGCACTGACATTCATGATCCAAGGGGTAGAAATTGGAGTCCTCCATCCGTGGCATCATTACATTCTGTGTATAGTATAATGGCCTACTGAAGAAATCCAGGTAAGCAGAAAAGCTGAAAACAGATGTGATTCCCTAGTGCCCCGCGCCTGCCTTAAGTCACCCTTTTACACCTTAAAGTCAGCCCAGTGAGCATATGGAAGCTCTTAGTTTTCCTGAGGTGGGGTTCTTTGTGAGGATATAAAGGAACCCTGGAAAAAGAACTCTTTCTAAAATGCTTTACCCCAAATTCCATCAATAGATCAAACCATATTTCTATGCTGAGGTACTGGGATGGTCCCCAAATTACTGTTTCCTCAGCAGGGACAGAAATGTAACTCAAGAATCCTTGAGCACAGTGCATTTACCTTGAAGATGAAGAAAGGGCACTGGCTAAAGATGTCCCAGGAGGTCAATCATGGACATGGTCCCTTATCTGCATAGTTAATCTATACTCTCAAGTCAGAAATATGCGAAGGCTTTTCTGGAATGTGGTGTATCAATATAAAGCAGAGTATCCATGCAGCTTGGGCAAACGTTGACCACTGAGACTTGACTCATTATCATTGGTGATGCGGCAATACTCCCATCTTCGGACTGATTGCAGAGTCCACAAGGTCAGGCCTGGGATCAGTAAGCAAAGCTGCAAATTGAATATAAGCCTCTGCTTCTTCAACCTGCAAATCAGTATGAACCATCCTTAGCCGGTCAGGAAAAATAAACGGACTCAGGTCTTTTCTGAATCCCACGTAAATAAAGGTTTCCTTGGAATATGTCCTCAAAGTCTCTTCCTGTGCTTGACACTTGCTTTCGTCAGGTTGTGCTTCCTGGCCATTGTTTGTCCCGAGTGCCCTATCATCCTGTCCTGAGCCAGCTGGCCAACTAAGCTTTTCCGTTAGGGTCTTTGAAGATAGTGAAGAACCGTGACCTCTAAGACACACAGCTGCTCCTATAGGTCTCTTGAGAGAACAGACTAGTGTCTTTGGAAGAGGATGAAGTGCCAAAAAATCAAGTAGAACTCATGAATAAAAAGCAGAAAAGAATCTAGACAAATAGTCATGGCTATGAAGGCCACTGATGTCCCAGCAAGAAGGTGAAATTCATAGCCCAGTAGAAAAAGCATAAATGCACGAGATTTTTGTCTCTTTCCTAGAAGGGGTGAAACATTGAAAGGCATTCACTTTCCTCTCTGGCAGAGATTCAGGCCCAATGTGCTAATGGGACCTCCGGAAGGGCTTGGCCCTAAGCACGTCTCCAGGGCCAGCAAGGCAAAGTGACATCTCCCAAAACAAGCATTATTTTCTAAATCCACTGAAAATGTTAGTAGCATTCTCTCATATATCAGTTGCTCCTTCAGCAATTCCGCCTTTGTATGGGCAACAATAATTTGAGGGATTCACTAGGTCTTTGATGAACTGTGGCCAGCCCCCCCCCTCCACTAACCCATGCCTGGGTTTCTCGCTAGCATGGAGGAGCATAGGTAGATTTTTATAACAACAATAATAAAAACTAAGACTGATGATGAAGATCACTCCCTTCTCCATCTTGTCATGATCTAAACTGCATGGAGTCCTCCATATTAAAGGGCTAAGGGGATTTATTTTATTATGTGCAAACTGTTTCTCTGATGTTAGTTTTTAAAAGACAACCTGTGTGCTTTTCTCCAGACACAAAATTAACAATTTCTTCCTGATCACCTTTCAACGGGTTTGGCTGGAAAAGGTTAATGAAAAAACTCAGTATGACAGGCTTATACCCATTTTAATGGTAATGTAACCTGTGGAGAGACCTGCTCATTTTCTGCACACTCCTCCTTTCTTGACCATGATTTAACATTACCATAAAAACCCAAATTTGTACAATTTTTAAAACAACTCTGATTGGTCAGATTTGAAGAAAGATGGCAAGGGTTGTGTTCTGCTGGAAAACATGGCCAGGTCTGGACGACTCTGGGTTGACCTGCATCTTACTTTTCTCTCCTTCCCTCCTCACCACTATCCTCACATTTGGTAATCGGCTAACTACTATTTGGTGCAATATTCCCAGGAGTTAGCGCTGGCTTATAGAGAGTGAGTGGCTCTTGCCAGTTGTTCAGGGTTCCCAGGTACCAGGGCCACCACCAGAACCCATGAGGCACACAGAAGTTATGCTGTCAGCACAGCATGCTCAAGGCTTGCCTTCCTAAGTAAAAGCTGGACAGCCTTGGAGGCGTCGTTCCTGGGAGACCCTATAAAGGACTCAAGCTTTGCTGCTTTCAGTAGATCTGAGACTAAACCACTCACCATCAGCACAACTTAGATGTGATTACCTGGGCAGGTTATCAGCCAAAATCAATAACCACAGTGCCATATTAAGCAAATCCTTCAGGACCGTTTCTTGGCCCAATGAATTCTTTCTCATTAGAGGAGAAATGTGATAAAGATCCCTTGTGACCAGAGTAGGATTTCAGTTACTGTCTGGTCTCCCACTAACCATCATTAGTTCATTGAGAAGGTGTTCTAGACATTCACGAACTGCCATGTTAGAGGGTTCTGGCTTCTTTGAAACAAATGCCTCTGGTGTACCGCTGGCTACCCTGACCAATCAGAGAACAAGAATTGTACAAAAGTCTGTCCTGCTTACTAACCGTTAACCACCCAAACTAAAACAAGGTGTCCCATGGATCCCTCTTGACCTCACTCTCAACCCTTCCGCTCAGGCACCGCTCCATTAACCTCTTCCTCCATGGCTATCAGAGATTTTGGATAGAAACAGAGGAGTATTCCTTTGAAGAGAAACTAGTACAGGATTTGGCTGTAAGTACTGATCCAGCTGGAAGCAGATACGGGTGTGAATGAATCTGACCTTTGTATTCGAGTGTGTGTTCTAACAGTTAAACGTTCACAAAGAATCGGGCGTATCAATTTGGGAAGAACTAACTGTATAAACTATCAGAGGAGACCCTGCTAATGGCCCTAAGAGCCAGAGGATGAATTTCGCTTGGAGGTGCTAGTACTGTTACCATCCTCGTCGTCGTTATTAACAACTAATATCTCTTGGGATGCACAGCCATGCGATGGGAAGGTCATGCTAAGTTAAGTTTTGAGCACCATCGGTTGCAGGAGGCCACACCTCCCTAGCCAAGGCTCCGCATTCCCGATCAGTGGCTCTGCTTTAGGGAAGGCACATCCGAACCCCCTTCCTGCATCTCATGATTCTGAATCCAGCCCTTCAGAAAATTTATCGTGCCCTGTCTCTAACAGACTTCATGCCCCAAAATGGCTTAAAACAACATGCAAGGGGGGGGAAAGCTTATTGCAGAAGCACCACAGAGCCTCGTCATGGTACAGACAGAAAATAAACCTTCCTCTCCTTTGGCCAACCCATCTTTCTTTCCCCCTTCTCTCCCCTCCCCTCCCCTCCCCTCCCCT